>OX632363.1:35210362-35272862 GCA_951751655.1 Ophion costatus
ATCATTCGCGTCGTACAGTATCCGTGTCCCGGAGGACTCGCAAACTCAATATTGATCTCAGAAGAAACAATAATTTTAAAAACTTGGGGATCTGATCAAGATCTACCTCCCAGTCACCTTGGTTTTTTAGAGCCGTCAACACACATTTAAGGGCAAGCATGTGAAAAAACAAATATGAATCCCGTGTCCTGATGGACTTGTTATTTTTTTTTTTTAACAAAATCAACGAGCGATCCTGACTTTTGAATGAGTTTAGGCCAGGTCAGCGGTTTCCGCACTCTTTTATTAAATATATAATTTCAAAGTTTACGCCAATCTCCGCTTGATTCCATTGGTTGCCATGGGTCAACGTCTTTAGCATTTCAGTTTCTTGCGTATAGCTTCCGCATACGTGAAGACAGTGACCCGAAAAACGAATCTTGTGTGCAGGATGGTGTACAGAAAAAAAGACAGGTTAACGATCTAATTAATGCGAATGTATGAAAAATATGCGACCAGTTTACGAAAAAGTGAGGTTATTGAGACGTACCGAAAAATGGGGTTACTTTGAACGGGTTTTGGAAGTTTTTTGTAGGTAACTTTTTTTTTGACATCCTAAATACCAATTTTTCTTGCTCTAATACAACAATGTGTCCTTTAGCGATCAAATGTATAAGACAATCGAACCGCACCGACACCCCCGCCCGCAATTTTGTATTTAAAAGAAAGCGTGAAAGGAACTTCGAGTGTGGGGTTTGTTTGATAAAGTATTAAAATGCAACTTATGTCAAAGATTGAGTCACGTTGACATCATTTAAAAAAATATATATATTTTATGCATTATGCATGGAATTAAACGAGAAAACAACGATGTTTTACAGTCAAATTGTCATGTTTATTAAGGAAACATTTAACATAAAAATATCAAGTACCGAGGGTACTATTATAGCCACTTTATCAGTCTTATAATTATCATCGAGATCAATATAAACTTGATCAACATCACAATCAATTTTAGCAACATTATGATACACTTGAACAAAAAATTTAAACACATTTAAATGTGCACATATTTAAAGCATATTTTGGCGCTCTGTTGAAATAACCTCAAAAACTGTCAAAGTTACGTTTAATGTCAATTTAAAAATGTGGCAACGTCGGAACTACGGGAATAGCAGAACCAATCGAATAGCGCGCCAATTTCAAATACGTTGAAGTCAAATGCGAGCAAGAACTTATTCATTTATTTATTCCGGTCTATTCCATTTTTTGTCTAGCTTCGGTGAGTATAACACACGATGCTTGTGGGCACGAACACTGACAAATCGTCTTTTCCATCGGAAACTTTGCGGCGCACTAATCTTTTTTCTCAATCACTTGTTGCCTCCTTTTGCTCTGACATAACCTCCGAAAACGCCGACCAAGCACAAAACGCACGTAACACAGCTGTCGCCTGTGACCGTCACTACAGTCAATGCAACAGCCTCGAATTACGACCGAACCGTACGACGTAGGCAAAGCTCGTGTCTATTTCAGTAGGATTTTTAAACATCGACAATTAATTTTCCGATAATCCTAACTCCTTCAAATTAACATATGTGTTAATTATAATTACGATTATCTACCGAACATAAAAAAAACTTTGGTAATATTCATCGATACACATTCTTAATATTTTGCTATAATAAGTTGGCATTGGTGACGTTACACATGACGTTGAAGTTTTCATCGTTGGAACGCTACAAAAATGAATTGGCATTTTATTTGCACGAGTTTTATTTGGCCTATTCCGGCTGTAAAAACTGCACAAACGTTTTACGTATTCTTATTAGTATATTTTATTTCTTATAGATTTACGACCTCAGTTTGCAAAAAAAACAGGTTTTGCACAATAATAAAAAATAACGAAATGAAGAAAAAAGAATCGTTGCATTCCAACGATGCAAACTTCAACGTCGTCATGTTACACAATGTATTAGCATACGAACTCGGTTTCTCCCTCCAGTCTTCAAACGTTATTTAGCAACGTCCTTAAACGTTTCTTACGATTTTTTCCAAGTCCTAAAACTCGAATTTCGCAACGTTTTATTTAAATAAAAGAATTTTCTTTGCGTTCCAAATATACAAACATCAAAAACATAGTGACCACCCTAATATGAGCCTGGGGGAAGCACCGCGCCTACAGGCATCACTACAGGCGCGTATCGTGCACCGACGTACGCTGGCTCTTCGGGCGCATCTGATTGGCCCGCCTTTAAAAATTAATAATAATTCCGGGGTTGATCCGAGACCCACACATGCTTATATCGATCGACTCAGAATTTCACCCCCAACCCCCCATTTCAGGGAACGCATTCAGTTCGAGGACACCCTGTATATGTATCCCGTATATATATATATATGCACTACCGGTCAAAAGTTTCTCGACCCTTGAAATAATTGCGAAACTTTCCATCGCTTTGGATAATTAAACAATTATATTCGAATAATATAATTCATTATACAGAGCTATATAGTATATTCGTAAAATAATAAATGGATTATGTTCTTCTAACATTATTTGGCAATTATCCAATGAGTGAAAGCTTTGCAATTATCTCAAGTGTTCGAAAACGTTGGGCCGGCGGTATATATATACAATATATATATAGATATCAATAGATATATATATATATATATATTTTTTTATATAAATATTGTATATATATTGTGGTTTTCGGACACTTAAGATAATTGCAAAGTAATATATAATATATACTAATATGTATATTATATAGTATATATTATATCTATATAAAAAGTGATATATATATATACACTATATATACAAGTCCGGAAAAAATTGTTCACGCAAGTTTACCGAGATATTTGCGCCCATGTTCACAACGTACGACGCATTGAACGTAAAAATCCAGCCACCAGGTCATCTTGAACCAACGTATGTGCGCCAAAACTCGGAGCTATTTATCCAGCTTCTATCGTTCGATCGATCGAGTTCCTTCTTCGTTTTTCCTCGTCTTCGAACAGGACAAATCGCGTCTGTACACACACACACGCACACACACCAGCCTCGGCTTTTTCGACCTCGGAGAATTCTGCTCCGCATAAATGCTGTGGCAAAATTGTCGAAGGGATGACGCTGAGTGCGCGGCTGCGGATACGCGCAGGATCAAAGCTTGCGAGAGACGGCGCTGGTACAAATAAATAACAGCAAAATTTTTCTACGTCCGTGTGTCCTGCGTAACCCGCGGGATCATTGCAAGTACATAAATTTCTCGCTTTGCAGCGCGCGCTTATCGTACGTCGAGTATACTCATATTTTATCGGGGATGCACGGTGGATGAAGGAGAAAAAAAAAAGGAAAGCAGAACGGGGTCTTCTTCGGATAAATTCAATGTCTCAATCCGTCTCTGGTGGCTTTGCTCGTCAATATTCCGACCGGTCAATTAAGGCATGCCTTCCAGATATCTTCCATCTTTCTCTCCCTCTCCCCCTCCCTCTCTCCGGATTTCTATCTCCCTTTATGTCTCCGCCTGCCCCACTCGCGAGACCGCGTGTACAACAGATATTGCATCGTACCTGGATACAAGATTCGCTCGGCTTTGATACGAGAGAGAACCGTCGTCTTTGTCGCGCCGGTATTTCCGACGACCCACAAGCCACATTATGCGACAGAAACCGCGCGCGCGACAACCCACGAAGCTTATAAAACCCTCGCTTATGTCGAATCGAATGGCCAATTCGTTTGCGCTCCTACAGGAACATGTGTATACAATAAAGGAGTTGGTATACGGGCAACAGTGAGTTTGAAGTCATTCGGACTCGAGGACTAGCCGCGAAGGAGCCAGATGTAATGAGCACGAACGTTGCGTAGATGGAACTCGTTCAAAATGTTCTTTTTTTGGAACATCTTGAATCAGGGTGACGACAAATGTTTTTTTTGCGCGATCTTTATTATCGATTAGATTTTTTCCGCAAATTAGGGTAGTGAAGCTCTAGGGAGGATCTAAAAATCTAATAGAGTGATTTTCGTATCGTAAGTATGACGAAAAATTAGGTGAATTTCAACGCATTGGGACATGTCTGATTAAGGATGTTGAGTCCTTATGAAACATGTTAATGTTAATTGTTCAATGAATAGCTTCTTAATCGTCATGAAATTTTTACACGACCTCCTGAATACTTCATGTAAAAACATACCAAATTTTCAGAATTCTATCATCATTACTTCAACCTCCTTAAGGGTTGAAATAAAAAATGATAAGAAAATTCGGTAAATTTGGTATGTTTTTGTATGAAGTATTTAAGAGGTCGTGTTAAAATTTCACGACGATTAGGAAGCTCGTTATTAAAAAATTAACATTTTGTTAAGAACAATTTTTAAAAGAAATAAAAAAAAATTTATCAATAAACTTCGTTTTGTTTCCGTTGCTTTCAGTATATTGTAGATATTATAAAATTGAGAGGTCAAAAAAAAACTTATTGCAAAGTTACATCAGTTTCCATAAAACAACATTTAATTTGTGAATGTTAATTGTTCAATAACGAGCTTCCTAATTGTCGTGAAATTTTTACACGACCTCTGAAAAACTTCATACAAAAACATACCAAATTTTCAGAAATTTGGTATGTTTTTGTATTGACACCGCGAAGGACGTTTTTCAAACAGTGCTCTGCAAAAACCATGCTCTGCAAAAACCACATTAATAAATATTTTTGAATACTGAAATTGTGAAGGTACATAAAGCCATACTCTTTAAGGCCTTAGGTCACGGTAACGGGTATAAAATCATGCGCGAATTTAACAATTTTTTTTCGTATGAAAAAGTGATTCACTCATAAAATTAATTACACATCTATTTAGTATGAATATGAAGCGGATAGAAAATAAATCTTTTTTTTTTTTCGATGTACCAAATGACCGACTACTCGAAATTTCTCGAAATAGCTTTTTTCCAATTCGCGTGACAAATAACTTCAACAATTTTCACTCGATTACGCACGGAAGTACGCACGGAATTTTCTGATTAATCTAAAACTTTTCATTTTATGAGCAGTTTATGAGCAGTCATAACGAAATTTTTCACTGAAAACTCATTTCTTAAGTTCAAATACCTACAACTCTTGAAGAAAACAATATTTCTTAAATTCCGTAAGTACTTCTCTAGGTATTCTAATGTAGATTGACGAGAATTTTTGTTTTATGTTCTAGGTAAAAAATTATGTATGCTAAAGGTCATGCCGCGGAGCGTCTAAAAAAAGATAACGAAAGAAAATATTAGCATTCGGCCGTTTTGTACATCGAAAAAAAAATATATATTTTCTAACAGCTTGATATTCATGCCAAATAGATGTGTAATTAATTTTATGAGTGAATCACATTTTCATACGAAAAAACAATGTTAAATTCGCACAAGATTTTATACCCGTTACTGTGGCCTAAGGCCTTAATGTAAAAAAAATTATGATTTAAAAACCTGCCCACTGTTTCCCAAAAAAAAAAACAGGAAAATTCCTCCTTTTTTCGGCCATGGGCTAGGTGTAATCCGTTAATAATTTATTGGCATCCCCCGATGAGGAACTCAGTTAGCCCAAGTAATTTTTTTAGTGCATTTTTCAGTCTACGGCATTGTCAGATTACCTTTATTTATTTCTTTTCCCCCGTTCGAGGATGAATACAATCGATGGAATCCCCCTCCCCCCCACCCTCAAGGGATCCCTCCAAGTATCATACGCTTTTTTCCAACCATGAGACTGAGCTCCGGACGTTCGAGAGAAACCACGTACGCAAGTTAGAAACGAGACCCAAGCGTGTGCACGCGTGTCCAAAAAGGAATAAAAATAAAACAGGATTTTGCTCCTACCCCCTTATGCGCCAAAAATCATATTCGTGACGTTCGCCGGGAGACTTTGGTACGCCGCCTGATGTCCCGCGCCGAAAAAACCACGTGGATGAGACGTATTATGATAATTGACGAAATATTACGTTCTCGTGACTCGATCGATACGTGCGGGGAGAAAAAACCGAATACATCGGTTACGAGCGTAGTCGCGAAAAGGTTTGTTTTTTATTCAAATAGTATTCGTTTGAATTTAATTAATTGCGCTCGGCAATTAAGTGATGAACCGATCGGAACTGGTTAAAAAAAGATTCGCACGTTTTCGAATTATGTTGTGTCGATTTATTTTTGTACATTATGAAATAATTGACCGATATCGAAATCGAAATAATGGATCGATATCGAAATGGAAATAATTGATCGATATCGATATCGAAATAATTGATCGATATCGAGATCGAAAAACATAAAAAATAATGGCTATAAAGTGATATAAATAAGGAGAGACAGAATTACAAATAATAAGATAGCCGCAAGCGGCTCAGCAGAGTTCACGACAATGAGGGCGAAAAATCGACCGTGTCGAAATTCGCATCGTCGGAATCCGCTGACGATGAATTTTATCGTATTGCACAATTATTATTTGGTTGAAATTGCCGAAAAATGGCTCAATCGTTTTCAATCGGATTTTCGCTACCTATAAAAATGAGAAAATATAAAAGAAAAGCCGTAATCCCATTTGCAAATCCCTCGCGTATATTGCAGCCCAATAGTTCGCTAAATTTGTCATAAGATTCAACTAAAGTTGTTGCGGGGTTTAGTCGTCGGAGGTAAAGTACGAGGAGAGCGCCCTATGCTTATGCACGGGGCTGATTGACTGTTACCAACTGTTAGCTGTAAAGTAATCGTCATATTAAACGTTCGCGAACAATTTTTTTACACCTATTTATAAAAAAGAGCATTTTTGAAAATTCGATGATTGCGCGAAATGTTTCCATCACTTTCTATAATTATTTTCTATAAGTTTTTTCTCGCTTAATTAACGCGAGTCGAATTGGCAACGTTGTAAATCGTGGTATATGATAATGCTCGAGTTGGCAGAAGTATCGCAAACTTACAATCAGAGACGCTTCTGATCATTTCGAGTAAAGCATTATTTCGCTGCTGGGACGGAAAAGTGTGTACGGAAGTGTCTACAATTCTAAAAAATTCTTCTTCGAAGAAATTCCACGATAATTGGTATTTTCCTAGAGATTTCTAGAGAGTTATGATTTCTGAACATACATTTCATGGTAATATTGAGTAGTTATTGATAATGAAGAGAATACGAACAAATAATATTCCTCGTTCAATATCCTGACTAAGTAGTCAGACTAAGTAGTCAGCACAGCCTAATATTTATGTGCTCAGGATTAAAAACATTAATAATGTTATAACGGTGCTGTGAATCCTCATTTTCACGGTGGCCATGATCAGTCCGCTAATTCGTCCAACCGTACTTATTTTTCCACTTCCGTGGTAGCATTTTTTTCGGCAGATACGAATAATGTACTGAAAATGGGTCGGGAGGTTTCCAAAAAGCGTAATGCGATTAGCCCACGAAATGCGTGGTGTTCCCGCTTTTTTTTTGCCCTAAAAAACGGTACCAAACTGCACAGGATGATCAGCAAGGAGTTTATCTACTTGCAGAAAAAAATTAATTTCCGTGGTAGTGACGTGTCCCGATAACAACCATAAAACATTGTCTAAGATGTACGACGTAGGCATTGGCGACCCGGCATCGCTTCTTCCCGGATAATAAGATCATTGGCCACGTCAATGCCGTCGATGATGAGCCTCAGCCAGAGCGAGCCGTTCTCGAAGACCCTCGTGCAAACATTGGCAACGGCGATTCGCCCAAAACTCAAATCGTTCAGATATATTTGCGCGGAGCACGTCCAGTTGAGATCATAGCGCGGTTGTACGTCCTGAAGGCCGCAGTGTATCGCCATCGAGGGTATTTCTCTGAACTCTGCGTCCAGTTGATAAACGTCAAGTCTGTCGAAATAATCGGAGTAGCCTTCATCCACTAGCCAAATCTCGCAATAGCCCTCGTCGTCCACGTCGATGATGCGTCCGCGCAGGGCGGTACTGTTTTTCCAAGCGGCGCACAAATTTTGATAGACGAGTTCCGCCTCGTTCATCAATGAACCTTCGTTACGTATCACGTAATGTTCGGTCATCGAAATCGCGAGTTTTTCGTAGCGTGCCTCCATTTCGAGCGGTCTTATCCACATGCTGGTAGGATGATCGACGTAGAGCACTTTTACATGTAGAACATCATCAAGATCGACGATGTCCGGCTTCCTGATGACACTACGGTTGCTCGCGAGTCCCGGCATGGCGGATCCGTTGATTTCTCGGGTCTTGGCGAAATCTCGAACTTTTTTTTCGTTCGTCAGGTAGAGCAGTGGCAGCTGTTTTTTTTTTGCTGTCTACGTGGCAAAACGCGTCTTCTGGAGGCCCGAACTTTCGGTCTCGCGTCAGCGGGGCGCCTTTGGGTAACTGCTGCAGCTACGGCTGGTTTTTGTGTTCTTTCATAGGCGGGTAACGCCCGTGGAAAGCATTTCAGCTGCTCCCCCACATCGGATAGACGCGTAGCCCCTCACTTTCTCGTCGCGTCCATGTACGGTCTCGCTGCTTCACACACGGAAATAGCCTAGCGTCGCGACGCCTTGATGTTCCATCCGAATGGTCGCCCAAAGCACTATCTCTTTTCGACTTTATCGCTCTTCCAACTTTCCTATCTTTTTTTCCACACACGCGCATACGTAGGTTGTAGTCGTTGAGCTGCGGAAGCATCTACGTACGTAGTTGCGCGGAGGTTGCTGCTGCACTGGCGCATCCGGAAAGTCCGTGCTTCCAACTTCTCGTCGGCCCAGTGTTATTTTCAATAATGCTGAGTAATTTATCGATCCGATCTTTGCGGCAGTCATTGTACTCGAATTCGCCCATTGGTCGGAGTGAATTTCGACTGGAGGGGGGGAAAACGGCCATTGGGGTCGGCTGCAAGGGGGATGATGAACTCTGCGCCTCCCCTCGGGCAACACTCTTTCCTCTGCGGATCACGAAACCATTTTTCCCTGGGGCTGCGTTCAGCAGTTGCGTGAAGTTTTGCTGTTCGTCATGGGGAGCTGAGGCTGCTTCCAATGAAATTGAACCTTGCACGAATGCGTCGAAAAATTCTTCTTTTCGCTTCTATTATCACCAAAAATCTTTTCTCGCCTATTCAGGTCTAGATCTCTGATGCTCATGTTCAAAAAACGTCTCGGCAGATCCGCAGCCTAAGCGCCATCATCCACCAAAGTGGAGATGTGCGGGGTCAGGAAAAAACAACCAACAGTATCATCCCGCGCAGCTCTTTGATGGACACGAATTCAACGGTTGGTTGGTTGCTTTTTCCTAGCTCCGCTCATCTCTGCTTTGATAGATAATGGCCCTAAATGTGGTCGAAAAAGTTGAGCAATTGAGAAAATTCATTTGCATGACATTCCAACGACCCAAACGTCAGCGTCATTGCTCCCAAGTGTTCGATCGAAGAAATAAACGAGTGGAATCGTCGGCAAATAACGTTCCCTCATTTATGCCAGAACAAACAACAGCTGCGCATTCATTAGGTTCGAAGGAGTAGAACGATTTCTTCGGAGCGAGAATAGCCCGGTTGCCTAATTAGTGTCCAAGTGATTAGTGGTACTTGGTGGTTGCTGCTTTCGTACGTATGTGTTTATCGCCCACGTCACCTCGTATGGGATCGAGACGACGACGGTTCTTGAACGCACACGTCGCGGTCGTGAGTCTGTTTCTCTACGAGTGTCACGAAAGAGGCACACGTGGCAAAGTGTGTCTTACACTGCTTGCATCAGGCGCTTTCTAGTTATAAAAGGTGAAGAAGGAGAGGGAAAAAAAGAATTTCGCTCTCGGCGGAACGAGAAGAGTCTCTTCTCGGAGAGAACCGTCGCTTGTGGGACAGAGAAACGGTACTTTCCAGGTAGCTTGTACTCCAAAGTTCCCGCTGTATCTGTCCTCCTCTCCCTCGCTCTTTCTGTCCCCTTAGGAGAGAATCGTGGCTCTTGCACCCGGTAAAGGGCTCCTCCTCGTCCCACTAGACAAACATCACGCCCACGCAACTTCCAACAGAGTTGCCACGACTCTGGACCAGAGTCTCATCGACTCTATTGTTGCAGCCTATTCCAATGACAAGTGACTTTCCGCAATGAGCCTTATTTAATTTTCCATTCTAACAAATGCAATTTTATTGATTGTAGAAAAAGACACGATTTTCAAAAGCGATCTGACGCAAGCGATTAGTCGTTTTAGCGTTCCGCAAACAAATCCAGTCGAAAAAAAACAATCTCAATTGCTTTTTTTAAGATACCTTTTTCACTCTTTTTTTCAACAAAAATGTTCCAAGTAAGTATGGCAGCGTTTTTCCTTGTACTATTGAGGCGGTTCGAGCGTTTTGCCGATGAATGTTGAAGGATATCGATTTTTTTAGACGCAGACACGTCCGTTCAAAATTCAACTTCGAATTTTCCACAGGTTGCAGTGCATAGTTTTCGAAAAATAAAAAGGAAAGGATCAAACGGAGGCAATGTTGTACAGAGCCTTATGGAAAATAACGGCTTGGGCTGATATCTTAATTTGAAGGTAGGGTAGTATGATTCACAAATTATTCATTTCCAAAAAGAAACTAGGGAGTAACTAGTAGGTAAGGAAGTTTATTTGTATTCATATAATATACATGGTATAATATATTATTATATTATATAGTGTATACTAATAATAATATAAATGTATATTACCAGTAATGATACTTTTGAATTAAGGGTGTAACTAGGAGGTTTTTTTCTTCGGATTCTTGATTTTGGACATCACATTGCTCTACCATGACAAAAAAAGCATTTTTCAATTTTTTCTCTGGCTTTCCGGTAGCATAGGCTTTTATTATTATTCTCCTTTGTGTATGTACTTGGCTATTAGAAGTTTTTCAAAGCAACTGGGAATCGTTTATACTAAGTTGAGTATTTTCTTTTTGTCATCTGAAGTTCAGGGACCAATGGAATTGAAGTTAGCATCTTCGGAGTGCAATGGAAATGCATTTTTTTCCCTTTCCAAATTTATTTCAGCAGATTTTAGCTACCGAAATCCCCCAACGATTTCTAAGGAAATAAAAATATGAATATGTATTTCCGTTGCCTTCCAACGATGCAAACTGATCCTTTCGAGCTGATTTTTGTTTTTTACTTTTATTCAAGATCCAATACATCTAGGTTACTGTTCAGGTAATTGATTTATTGCTTAACAGTGCACTTCAGAATAATATGACAAGTAAAGAAATCACCGTG
Organism: Ophion costatus; assembly: GCA_951751655.1. Taxonomy (NCBI): domain Eukaryota; kingdom Metazoa; phylum Arthropoda; class Insecta; order Hymenoptera; family Ichneumonidae; genus Ophion; species Ophion costatus. Next base: position 35,221,566 of record OX632363.1, read on the forward strand.
AAGGCACATACACAAAAGAGAAAAATAAAGAAATGCTTTTTTCTCGAAAACTAAAAAGATCGTAGAGTATACATGGGATCGATTAGGAATGACGTTAAAGTTTGCATCGTTCAAACGCAACGGAATTTTTCGTTGTTGCTGAGATATTTTTTTTCTGTCGATTCTGGTTATGCAAATCATTTCCACTTTTTTACGTATCCTTATTACAGATTTACGATCTCGATCCACGAAAAAAGTTTTGGAAAAAATAAAAATAAAGAATTGGAAAGTAAAATTGTTGCGCTCCAACGATGCAAACTTCAATGCGATGATCTGCATGGACATAGACACGTAGTATCTAGACTTTCCTTTTGGACGTCATTTTTCGGGGCACCCTGCATATGTCTATAATCCATAAATAAACAGACGCTATTGCACAATCAGCTATGCAAAATTGATAAATACCCAACTATCGATGTTCTTTTTTTTACTACAAAAACAGTGTAGTGGAAACTTCGAAGTTGAACACTAAAAATCAAGGGCAAGAAAATCGGTATCCTTTGGCGATGTTTCTCGGCAAAAGGCCCCTAATACCCGCCCTCTCCCGACTCACGTCGCAAGACTTACGCGCTCGACTTACTTTTTCCCTTGACGAATTCGGAATTGAGATCGGCCGAGGCATCTTGGCTAGCTAGTAGAACGAACAGTGCAAGTAGGCCAAGTGATGTGATTGTCGACAGCGCTCGTGGCTCGTGTCGGAGGTTGAACATGATGAGCTCGCATGCCCTTCACGAATTCGTTGGTCCTGCCGATGAGACCTCGAGAACGATTGTCCTTTTCGCGCTCTCTCCCTTCGGTTGCTCGTTCCTCGCGTCCCGTGGGCCCTTCGACGATAAATTCGCGTCCCTTCGCGTTTCAATGCCGAAGAGAAGTTCGAGTCTGTGCGAATAGTGTTTGGGAAACGCCGGCGATGCCATCGCGGCACCTTTACCAAACTTCTTCGCGCATTTCTGATCAACGCTCGTCTCGGCGGCCGCTGCAATGTCGAGAAAAAAAAAACAACAAACGGATAATCGTTAGTTACAATTTCGATGAAATTCCGAGTTTTTTAAAAACCCTGTGTGTGTGTGTGCGTGTGTGTGTCGCTTAGATGTTGAAGAAAGTGATAAATGGTGCGCAAGAGCAGCTCTCGGAGATCCCATTAGAATTCTTGTACAAGAAAAATATCGACTTATCGGTCCGCGAGGAAGGCAGCAGGGAAGAATCCTGTCGGATTCGGAAACCGTGTTTCGGTGACGACAGAAAAAGAGTCTCCCATATCCCATTTACGAATACAATTGTTTTTCGTCCCGACACCGATTCTCTCGCGTGAAATTCTCTTCGAAGCGACTTCTCGGAGAACAGTTTCGGTGATGAAAGCAGACGGGCGGAGGGCTTGAGGTAGAAAGAGTCCTGGCAGAGTTCCGAAGACAATGCCAAGGGGAGCAGGTGTCTGCAAAGGTTCTTCCATGGCGCGTCGAGACAGAGAAAGCGACAGTGTTTGTACGTGAGAGAGGGAGGGAGGGAGAGAGCGAGAGAGAGGGGGGGGGAGTATCCTCTCCACTGCTGATGTCCTCTCGCGTCCTCCTCCTCAAGGCACTCGCGGGATTCTCTTTGTTCTTTCGCACTCTCCGCACATGTATCATTGGTGTATATAATACGTCGGCTGGCCGATCGCTCTGCCGTATTCGGGCTGGGAATCTCGCGGTGAACGAGCTTTGAACAAATGACGCCAAGCAGGGATTCGCCGATCAAGCGCCTTCGCAGATTGATCGTCCGCGAGCTCTCATTAACTTCGCTGACGCCGAGAAAAACTCATTTGTCCCACTCGAGGAAAATTCATTGCCGACGAAATTGATCAGCGCGCAAGAAATCGTTCCTCATTGAAAGACCCGTAGACACTGCAATTTGCGAAAATTTAAGGGCTTACACCTGGGTGAAATCATCAAAAGTGTCTAGGGAGTTCGAAGACATTCGGATTTGAGGAATGACAGCGAAAGAGTCACGTGTGATTAACGCGAATGGTACATAGATAAAAGTGATTCAAAATTGACTTTTTTGGAACATTTTGAAACAGTGCAAACACCATTTTTTTTTACTTTTCGATTTTTATTTTTGATGAGAACTTTCCGGTAAATTTGGGCGGTGGAACTCTAGGGAAGATCTTAAAATATATTTGTAAGATTTTCGTATTGTAGATACGTAAAAAAAATGGGGTGAATTTTAACGCTTTTCGGATATTAATACTCTAATGGAAGTTTGGAACGTACCACTTTCGTGCAGACGAAAAAAAAAGCATTTGGATCAACGAAGTTGCTCGTTTACAGCTGGCCAACGAAATACTAATATGAAATATTTGATAAAATATATACCGATTGAAAATAACTTGATATTCTATTTTTCCAATCAAGGACTTATACCCGGTTAACATTTTCGAAAAGATGGATTTTTGGTCTATGCGGATCCTTAAAATGTAACGTTTTAAAAATATTCTCAGAAAATGTCAAGCCGATTCGTTCAATGCTGAGGGAGTTATGAGTTTATAGGTAGGCTCCGCGAACCGGCAAACTTTAAAAGCGTTTTTCTCAAAATTACTTTAAAGATACCACCACATTTAAAAATCTTCAAAACTTCAAATTTTACAAGCTTCTTTTACATATCAAAATGCAATACTTGACCAAATGGATTTTTTTTCGATGCACATTTTCTTTTCATCAACGAAAATAGAGCGTTTTTCACCCAAAATCGAGACTTTCACTTCGGACACTAGCACGTGGAAGCACTAGCTAATTTCGTTGAAGCACTAGCTAATTTCATGCAAAAACTAAATGCGTTCGATGTTTTTATTTCGCACGATTTGTTTCCATGTATATTATAAATATGGCATAAGTATTTATCAATACAAACAATGTAAAAGATACTCAAAACCATACTCTTTAAGGATGTTGAGTCCCAAATCGCAAATGATGATAAAATTGTGAAAATTTGGTATGTTTTTGTATGAAGTATTTCAGAGGTCGTGTAAAAATTTCACGACAATTAGGAAGCTCGTTATTGAACAATTAACATTCACAAATTAAATGTTGTTTTATGGAAACTGATGTAACTTTGCAATAAGTTTTTTTTTTTACCTCTCAATTTTATAATATCTACAATATACTGAAAGGAACGGAAACAAAACGAAGTTTATTGATAAATTTTTTTTTATTTCTTTTAAAAATTGTTCTCAATAAAATGTTAATTTTTTTATAACGATCTTCCTAATCTTCGTGAAATTTTAACACGACCTCTTAAATACTTCATACAAAAACATACAAAATTTTCCGAATTTGCTTATCATTTTTTATTTCAACCCTTAAGGAGGTTGAAGTAATGATGATAGAATTCTGAAAATTTGAAATGTTTTTACATGAAGTATTCAGGAGGTCGTGTAAAAATTTCATGACGATTAAGAAGCTATTTATTGAACAATTAACATTAACATGTTTCATAGGGACTCAACATTCTTAAAGTGAGAAAAAAAATGAATAATCTGCATACTATTCCCCTGCACAAATTCCCGAAAATTCCTCCTTTTTCCGGCCACGAGCCAGTGACTCGTTAACTCCGTGGAATGCTTGGTCGCGTGCGAAAAGGACAGATCGAACCTCCCCAATGCATCAGGCAGGTCGAATAATTGACCATAAAAATCAACGATTTCGATATTCCCGCTCAACCCATCAAATGCAAATGAAAATACCCCCGTAGTCACGAGGCTCGTGCGGTATCGGCAGCACGCGGAGGGGAGTAAGAAAGAAGAAGAAAAAATAGTGTGCCAGCAAGAAAACACGGATAGGAACCGGTTGTCGACATTCCGTTCCAGCGTCTTTCCCGCGCGGTAATCCGAGGCGAGTTTAAAAGGGCGCGGGCGCCATTGACAAAGCGGTTAATTACGAGTAGGTCCTTATCCCTCGCGAAAACCGCACGGTTTCGGCGGGCTCAACGACAGCGAGACACGACCAGAGATAGAGCGATAGTCAAAGAGAGAAGAAAGAGCAAGGCTGCGACCGCATAGCATCTGGCGATCAACGAAATACATGTTTCAATGATATTAACAACGCCTAGGTAGCTCGCTTTCTCGACAAAGAAAGGAGTAACAAGTCCTTCCTGCGCGACAAGAAAGTTGGAATTTCTCTCGAAGGTCCCCGTCCCTCCGTACAAGCTCCACGTCCCAGAACCTTCTGTCCAGAAAACAAGAGGCTGAGAATTGCTCGGCAAGACCAGGATGAGCTCGTGTGTTTGTACTTGCTTTTGATTGTGTCGGTGTTCCTCGTGAGTGCCGTGGATGCCGGAGCACAGTTTGGATGACGATGATGGAAAAAAAGGAATAAAAATATATATATATATATTATTTTTATTTTTTTACTCTTTCTATACTACTATATATACAGGGTGTCCTACTACTACTACTACCAGGTGTAGAAGTATGAAACCGGCATTTCCCTATAGATGGTGCTAGTCATCAGTTTAGGGATCGCAAGACCGCTTCTGCAGCGCCATAATCTCCCTCTAACAGCTGACGGAGATTTTCAACACGCAACAACCCAACTTCCCTACACCGGTATACTTTTCTGTAACCTTAAACATGTCGAGTTTTGTGCCTACGCACTACGATTTGCGGACAGCGTTGGTTTTCTGTTATCATTTGAAGAAAACTGCTGCAGGATCGCATCCAATGCTTGTCGAAGCTTACGATGAACATGTTCTTGGTAAAGCACCGTGTTTCGAGTTGTTCAAAAAATTCAAAAGTCGTGATTTTGACGTGAGAAACGAAGAGCGTGGGAAACCACCGAAAACGTTCGCAGATAACACATTGCAAGCCTTAGTGGACGAAGATGATCCTCAAAGTCAACAAGAACTCGCGGTTCAATTGAATGTGACGCAGAAAGCCGTCTCCATTCGTTTTTTATCATTTTCAAACAACAGATGTGTAATTTTTACAAAAAAATTTCGCTTTCATAGTCCTACTTCACTTTACTAAACATACCACGGTTTTCGAGATAAAAATCATCTGCTTTTAGTTTTTCGCGTGCCATTTCTACAAATGGTAACTTTTTGGAGCCGGTTTTTAAAAAAATACTCTTGGTTATTTGTTTTATCTAGAAGAGTCTCAGGAAAAAAATGTACTACGCATATCGTGTCAATGACTAAAAAGTTGCTTAGTTATTGTCGATTCATATGATTTGTAGAAATGGCATGCACAAAACTAAAAGGAGATGATTTTTGTTTTTAACTAACATTAAGCTCAAAATCTCGAATACCGTGGGAGTTTAACAAAACTGAAATTCCAGCATACAGTAGGACATGATCTGGCCTATTGGCAGTTGCAGGAGTATCCATTCGTAACGGGGTACCCTGTATATATGTGAAGATTGGAGGGGTGGAGCGTATACGACGACATCGCTTGTATTTATCGACACGAGGTGGGCAAAGCGGTGAAGGAACCAAGAGGACCAAGCGATAGTGGAAAGCACAAGAAGAGGGAGGGAGGGGGAGAGAGAGAGAGCGAGAGAAACTCGACAATGTTTCCTCTCGATCCTCCTGGCTCGGAACCCACCCTCCTTTATGTCCTCGTGGCTCTCTCTCTCCCTCCCTCTCTCTCTCTCTTGGTGTCTCAGCAAGAGGCCCTCCGTTCACTCCCTCGACGCGAGGATCCACGGAGATCGCGCGGCATCCTTTTGAGCCTGCGCGGATTCTCGCGAAGGAAAAGAAAGAGAGAAAAGAAGGGAAAGGGAGAGAGAGAGAGAGAAAAAAAGCAATATAACCGTGAGGGCTCGCCATGTGCCTCCGTGTTAACTGCGCGCTGCTTATGCATTCATATCCTTGTTCGCCAACCAGCCCGCTGATTGTTTCCACAAAACGCGACAACCCCCGAAACAACTCGTGTCTCCGGCTTTTTCGACAACGACGACGACGACGAGACAGCGGAAGGGCCAACTCGTTTCGCGATGTGTTGCGCGAATAAGCGAGGGCTCCGCAAAGTGTCGCTCGTAATCGTTCGACATCGATGGGAGTGAGGCAAAAAGAGGGAAGAATTCTCGATGTATTGGCCGTGGGGAGTCTTGGATCCTGTGGCCGTGTGTTTCAGTGCGACGCGTTAAGGGGTTATGCCTAGTTGTAAAAGTCGAAAGATTTGCTTTTTTCGGAATCAATATATTTTGGCAGAATATCATTCGAGTAATGTTCCCTGAACATTTTAAGATGGTCGGATCGAAATGGACAGTTTTATAGGCTGTCGTGTTGACGCACGTCGGAACACTCGGAGCGTCGATCGGAACTTTGAACGTTTTTTGTTTCGAAAGTACGTTTTCAGAGTCGGCGAGCGAAATATATCGTAAACTATTGCATCGATCTTTCTGAAGCTTTTGGGAGTTCTTCTAGATGTCAAAGTACAGTATCTTGTCGAAGGATTTTTTTTTGATGGATACTTTCGATTTGATGAACGAAAAATGGCTTTTTATCGTCAAATCAAATTGCACGAACACGCACCATTTTTTTTGTGTAGTTTGATATTTCGGAAATTCCTTCGATTGAGCATAGGATAAATCGATATACCAACGAAATCTGTTTGATTGTTTGATATTAAATAATCTGGTTCAGAAGGGCATTATAGTTACAGAAAAATATGATTTTGAGAGGTGCTTCCCGGATCAGCTATAAATTGATTATAACTAAGTATTCTTAGACAAAAAAGTTACAGACTGTTCTTCGAATGATACTTTATCAAATACCTAATTTTTGTAGAAATCTATAACCCGATTTTCTATTTTAAAAAATCATAAAGCGGAGCTGTTTTCTACTGTTACATCTAGGCGTAATCCATTAGGGATGTTGAGTCCCAAATCGCAAATGATGATAAAATTCTGAAAATTTGGCATGTTTTTGTATGAAGTATTTCAGAGGTCGTGTAAAAATTTCACGACAATTAGGAAGCTCGTTATTGAGCAATTAACATTCACAAATTAAATGTTGTTTTATGGAAACTGATGTAACTTTGCAATAAGTTTTTTTTTTGACCTCTCAATTTTATAATATCTACAATATACTGAAAGCAACGGAAACAAAACGAAGTTTATTCATAATTTTTTTTTCTTTCTTTTAAAAATTGTTCTTAACAAAATGTTAATTTTTTAATAACGAGCTTCCTAATCGTCGTGAAATTTTAACACGACCTCTTAAATACTTCATACAAAAACATACCAAATTTTCTTATCATTTTTTATTTCAACCCTTAAGGAGGTTGAAGTAATGATGATAGAATTCTGAAAATTTGGTATGTTTTTACATGAAGTATTCAGGAGGTCGTGTAAAAATTTCATGACGATTAAGAAGCTATTTATTGAACAATTAACATTAACATGTTTCATAGGGACTCAACATCCTTAAGGGCCCTCAAAGTAATGTTGAGGCGAGCGTTAAACTCGCGTTAATAATGCATTTTTCGGAACAAAACGAGTTTTAGGACCTGTAGACCGGAAGGGCGGAGGATATCACACTCAGCATTTTGCCCAAAACTCAACTCCCTTCGAAAATAGTTCGTTGCAGTTCCCGTTAACGAGCGAGCAATTATCACGGACCCTAGGCACCTTGACTCAGAGCGAGAGAGTCGAAGATTGCGATTCACCTCAGAGCTGGAACCTGCTCGGTCGGTAAACTCAATTTTTCCCAGTTTTACCAAAAAGCCCGAGTAGTCACCCTCTCCCGGGAGACAGGAACGATGAGTTTTTAAATCGGAATATTTTTTCTAAAAATTTGCAAACGACTGCAAAAAATAATTGGATACTTCCACACTGACGGGAAGTGTGGCAAAGAAACCAAAGAAGATTGAAGGGGGGTGGGGAGCGAGCACCATCGGTCCACTCTCACTCACGATAAATGGACGTCCGATGCGCGCAAGAACAGCTCGAAAGAAGTGCACGAAGAAGACACGATGAAGAGGAAAACGGGGAGACGAGACACTAATAAAGTCGGGGCCGCGCGGTTTTAACGGTAAGCCCGGACGTGATCGCGGTTCGCGATGCGCGTCTCTTCTCGTCCGGATCTCAGGCGTGCGAGCTGCGTGCGCACGGATGAGGAAGTGCTACGCGTGTTGCAGTTCCATCATATATATATATATATATATATATATACACAGGGTGTCCTGTTATGAATGGATAATCATGCAACTGTCGATGGGTCAGATCATGCTCTGCTACATGCTGGAATTTCAGTTTAGTAAAAGTCCTATGTTTTTCGAGATACAAATAATCGGCTTTTGGTCTTTCGCATGCCATTTCTACAAATTACAACTTTTTTGACCCGGTTGTTTAAAAAAATACTCTCGGTTATTCGTTTTATCTAGACAAATCTGCTTTGTAACGTTAAATATTAAGGAGACTGTATGACGAAAAAGACATTTTGCAGAATTTTCATACAAACCAATTCGAAAATCTGACTCTGATAGCTTGCGGTGTAAAAAAAAATTACTACGCATATCGGGCCTGTTGCTTCAAAAAAGTTGCTTAGTTTCGTCGATTCATATCATTTGTAAAAATGGCATGCCAAAAACCAAGAGCGGATGATTAAAAAAATAATAAAATAACATAAAGCCGAAAATCTCGAAAACCGTGGGTCTTTTACTAACTGAAATTCCAGCCTATAGTGGGAAAGGATTTGACCTATGGACAATAGCAGGATCATCCATTCACAACAGGATAAGGTATTCAATAGTAAATAAAATTTCTTCAACAATGTTATCCATTGTTTACTCAAAAGATCCTTAGATCTTTCATGTAAACAATGGACAATATAGTCTAACACTTTTTATTTATTATTTGGCACTTTATGGTAACCGGATAAGGTTCGAAATGCAAATGTCAACATTCGAAATTGAAAGGTTTAACTTTTAATTCCCATGCCAATTTAACGAAAATCAATGGATTTGAATGCACTTGCGCCCGAAACTACTGTACCATTGTTTGCTCACCGTTGAACTTTACTCGTGAATATCTTGGCCAATTTTTGTCTCGTGACATAAAAAAAAAGCGTTTTGCTTGGAAAGAGGCACCCTACATGTTCACGAACGGAAAACTAGTAGTTAAGATACACCCTGTATATATATCCAAGCAAACATTGCAAGACTGTATATAAGACTGTATATAAGAATGTATATAAGAATGTATATAAGTATATAAGACTGTATATAAGTATATAAGACTGTATATAACTATATAAGAATGTATATAAGTATATAAGACTGTATATAAGAATGTATATAAGACTGTATATAAGACAAGCAAACATTGCGAACATTGCAAGACCCTGTATATATATCCAAGCAAACATTGCACCTTTTCTCTCGAATGCATTTGTCGAACTGTATATAAGACTGTATATACAGTTCGAATACATTTCTCTCGAACATACAGTATATACAGTTCGAATGCATTTCTCTCGAACTGTATATAAGACTGTATATAAGACTGTATATAAGACTGTATATAAGAATGTATATAAGAATGTATATAAGTATATAAGACTGTATATAAGTATATAAGAATGTATATAAGTATATAAGACTGTATATAAGAATGTATATAAGACTGTATATAAGAATGTATATAAGACTGTATATAAGACAAGCAAACATTCCGAACATTGCAAGACCCTGCATATATATCCAAGCAAACATTGCACCTTTTCTCTCGATTGCATTTTTCTTTACCCGCACATTTTTTCCATCCCCTTCCTTACGCCCTTGCTTTTAGGATTCCATCCCTTCGTCTTCTATCCCACACTTGTCACTCCACCGTCCGATTGGACGGTGGAGTGCCTGAAAGATTCGCGGGTGCCCGGGTGCGAAGAGAAAAGCACCCGAGCGAGTGAGGAAAAAAAAGAACGAGCGAGATGATCGTGGCACGAGCTATGGCAGTAAGGGAGCGGTGGGGGGAGGTGAATTGCGGCTCGGCCGTGGCTGATCGATGCGAATAGATCGCTGTAGGATATACCGGCAGCCGTCGGGGGCCTCGTATATACACGTATACTCTACTGTACGAGAGAGAAAAAAAAAAAGAAGACCGCGAGAGTAGTTCCCGGATTGCCCTCGAGCCAGGTAACTCTCCTTTCTCTCTCTCTCCCCTCCCCCCCCCCCTCTCTCGCTCTTGCTCTCATTGGCGTCGAAGTGGCCCGTGAAGCGGGAGATGCTCTCGCGATTCTTGCTCCGTTCCGCGGATCACGTACGCGGGCCTCCGCTAATAACGTTCGTGACTCCGTGACGCCTTTGTAACGTCCCAGAACCGTCTACTGCTATACCTTCTGCTTCTTCTTCTTCGTAATCTCTGTATCCTATATCCAACACAAGGGATCGATATATATATATATATATATATATATATATATATATATATATATATATATATATATATATATATATATATATACACGTACGTACATACACACACACATATACATGTATAGGGTGCCTTTGCACCAGGTCTCAGGAGGATCGAGAATTACGATCGAAACGATCCTTGCTCCAACGGCAGCTCCGGCTGGAAGTCTCCTTCAGATCGACCCGGAGAAGAGCCCTGTTTCTGTAATATATGTATACAGAGCTCCGTATTCTCGCCTCTCTCTCTCGCGGATCTTGGCCACCCCCCAGGTGGGGGCTCTTGTTCTCTTGTTCCATCCTGGAATTCCAGCGGGCAAAATAACTCCCCTTCGCTCACGTTAACTCACGATTCCGCGCGAGGTCGCGGATAAGCTCGAGTCATCGGGTTCCGTACTGCGGGGGCCAGGAACTGCTCGCGTGACGAGCAGCTCCGCCGATCTTTCGGACGAAGGCGCAGCGTGATTGCAACTCGGGCAATCTTCGCTTCGAGGAGCGAAGTGATGCCTCTCCGAACTGATTGCAAGGTCTGAAGGGGGGGGGGGGGGGTGGGTTGTAGAGGCGGAAAGGGAGAGGGGTAGATCGCAACCCATGCAGGAATTCGTTGGGACTCCCCAGATCCCATCATATCTCTATAGGGATTTGAAAGCGAGTCCACATTGGGATCCGCGTGGATGCCGCGCTATTTCCCGATTGACGTCGTTTGAGATATTTTTATTTGGCATTGTCAAACGGAATTTGTTGGACCTCTAAAAAAATGTCCTTTGAACCCGTGCACACATTTGTTGGCGTAACAGGATACACCCACATCTCTATAGGGTTTAGTTAGGGACACGTCACATAGGGGGCCTCGTTGGGATTCAATTGGATTCTGCACTGTTGCCCGATGAACGCCGATCGAGGATTTCTACCACGTTCGAAAATATGTGGAAGGTCACGAGAACACAGTAGCGTGTTGAAACATAAGCTGCACGCTTCGTAAGCGTGTACGTGTTACATGTTGACCCCTTCGTTGGCATTGACGCAATAGTGCGTCAAATGATTGCCTGCCCTGTGTGGCATTGACGCAATAATGCGTCAATCTTCATTTCCCTATTTAAGGATGTTGAGTCCCTATGAAACATGTTAATGTCAATTGTTCAATAAATAGCTTCTTAATCGTCATGAAATTTTTACACGACCTCCTGAATACTTCATGTAAAAACATACCAAATTTTCAGAATTCTATCATCATTACTTCAACCTCCTTAAGGGTTGAAATAAAAAATGATAAGAAAATTCGGAAAATTTGGTATGTTTTTGTATGAAGTATTTAAGAGGTCGTGTTAAAATTTCACGACGATTAGGAAGCTCGTTATTAAAAAATTAACATTTTGTTAAGAACAATTTTTAAAAGAAATAAAAAAAAATTTATCAATAAACTTCGTTTTGTTTCCGTTGCTTTCAGTATATTGTAGATATTATAAAATTGAGAGGTCAAAAAAAAAACTTATTGCAAAGTTACATCAGTTTCCATAAAACAACATTTAATTTGTGAATGTTAATTGTTCAATAACGAGCTTTCTAATTGTCGTGAAATTTTTACACGACCTGTGAAATACTTCATACAAAAAAGTACCAAATTTTCAGAATTTTATCATCATTTGCGATTTGGGACTCAACATCCTTAACTTGCTCTCATGTGAAATCGGAGCCTCGCTCTGGGGTTTTGGGGCTTGCTGAATCCGAATTTGACGTCAAAATTTTGGAAATTCAAAATGGCGGCGCCAATATGGCGGACAAAAATCAAAAACTTTACTCGATTTAGATGAAAATTAGTACTCCGGGATTTTTGAGGTCGCTTATTACGAGACTGAACTTTAAATTTGAAAATTCAAAATGATGGACCAAAATTGTAAATTTTACTCGATTTAGAGAAGAATTGGTACTCTGGGATTTTCGAGGTCGCTTATTACGAATCCGAACACAAAATTCAAAAGATTTTAATGGCGGACGAAAGTGCAAAAAACAGCTCGATCTGGATAAATCTTGGTACTCGGGGGTTTTCGGGGACGCTAAGTGTGATGCTGAACTCAAAATGAAGGAATTTTTCATGGTGAATTCAATAACATGGTGCATAATACAATAAATAGGTGGAAGTATATGAAGCTTCAGTACCGAGTTTCATCTAAATTAATCTGTATTATTTGTATTTTCATTCGCCATATTTGCCCGTCATTGTAAATTCCTGAATTTTGAGTTTAGATTTGTAATCAGCACCCTCAAAAACCCCAGAGTAAAATGTTTCAGGATAAAAAAAATTTCCTGCCATTTTGGGCACTTTTTGTCGAATTCTCCCTGCCAACGAAGGGGTTAAAGTGCAGTGAAATCAAACGATAATTACAGTGGATTTACAGTGATGGGATTAAAACTGATTTTCAAAATATGATTTTTAAAGTGATGGATACTTCATTCGGAACCACTCATTTTGTATATCTATATATTATTATACGTACATCTGTATATTTTTTTGATTATTGTAGAAGGTTATTTTTTATAGATTTATTGTGTAGGTCGCTAAATAAATATCTTCGGAAATGGTTAAGGGATTTCCGTAGGCTAAATCTGCTAAAAGAAATGAAAAAAAATCAGAGATATTAACTTTCATTGCATTCCAATGATGCAAACTCCAACTTCATGGAATCCTTCAGAATTCCAATTGGATTCGTACATTCTAATGGGGAATCCCGATGCGAATGTACAATCGTGACGTTTCAGTATCCAATGCGGATGTCAATAGATAATCAATGCGGAAGCTAATAGGAATCCAATGCGGAAGCCAATGGAACTCCAATGCGCTGGCCCATTGGATTCCTATCGGGAAGTGGAAACAAGCATGGGAATCCAATTGACTCCCCTAGGGCAATTCTGCACGGGACAGTCTGAAAAAGGGAGAGGAAAAGGGGTAGGTAGAACCCAAGGCCTGTAAAGACAGAGATCAAGGGGTAAGAGAGTTCTCCAGCTCAGCGGTCCTCAGTGCGAAGCTTTGTTACGAAGGGGCTTGTCACGTGTGACGCCGGAGGTATTGGCTCGTCGATATTGCGCAACGAGCCCGCGTTTCGCGCGGCCGCAACGACCGGTCTCGATTAAATCGAGAACCCGATGTAACGATCGACGCACATTGCCACCTCCGAGCGGCTGACATAGTCAACGTGAAAGCTCAAGACGAGCTGCAGATCCGCGGCTCGCACAGAACTGCCGATCACTTCGCTATGCTCGTTATTGCTGCGAAACCTGCCACGGATTCGTCGGTGTGTTGTTTTTTTTTCTCGTCCGCACTTCATTGGCCACTTTCTCGGCCAATGGCAGTCACCGTCGCCGCGTCATCGTACTGCCGTACGAATGGATCAATGACGCATTGACACTTGGACTTTTTCGGACCTTGTTCAAAATTATGTACGAGTGCGATTGAGGCGAAATCTCGGATGAAAAATTAACGGTACGATGAATCAGTGGAAGCAAATAATCGGCTTGCCGATCACGATATCCAACGGCGTGAGAAGTTCTTCGCTGAGCCGTTCGGCCGGAAGAAACGGAAGATCGGCCCAGAGATCCGGCGAGAGGTCGATGGCCGCGAGAGCCAGTGACGACTCGCCGGAACTTAGGCTATCCGAAAAATCGTACGCGCGACTCATCGCCGATTGCAGCAGAGCGATGGAGGCGCGAAACAGCGGGACCAAGTGCAACGCTGATCAGACGGGGGGGCTGGGTACGAACGTTGGATTCTTCGCGAAAAAGCCCTTCGAACGCTTGGCCACCATACCTTCCATGATGAAGATGAAAAATGGACCAACCAACGCCAGATCCAGCCTCAGCACGAAGAGCTCCTCGGTACCGCCATCAGCAACCGCTGCGACTGACAAGCCTGCGAACAGCACCGATGACCTCGTTGGAGGGAGGGACGTTCTCGCGAACGAACGCGTCAGCTGGCTCGACAAAGTGGTCGAAGCCCACAGGCCCAAGCGCGCCGCGAAAGACGACGAATCAGGCTCGTTAGACGAGTCGGGTGATCGACCTGCTGCGTTCGCCAAGAAGGCTGTGGACTATTCGAGAGTGGACGGAAAAAGTCAGCCATCAACGACGAAGCATCCACCGAGACCCAGCCACCCAGACAATAAAAAGACAGACGCTAGAAACGTTTCGGTCACGGTGAAAGCTCTGGAGGAAAGCGACGTTATCGGGAGGAAACTTTCCGCGGGGAGTTTCGGTGATGTAGCAGTGTTTCTCGTGACAGTTACGGAGGAGTCAACTTCGAGCTCGTTGCCGCTTCGTAACGTGGATGTGCGGATAAACGGTGAACCGGCATCGGACGCGGTCATCAGAAAGGTGGAGAAACTCGATGTTGTCGGTATGGCGGAAAGTATCGAAATTAGGATACCCGTACTTTCGGATAACTCGGCAAACGAGCCAACCCTTTCTTCCAATTCTACAATCAATTTGTGCATCTCAAGTGGCGCGAGTGGCAAGGCAAGCCACGCCGAAGATTCCGGCAGGGGTCGTTCGCGAGCAGGTTCCGCACGTTCCTCAACCTTCCACATAGCCAAGACAAGAAGTGGCCGAAAAAGCAGACTCCCGAGATCCAAGGTCGTGCCTTGGTGGACCACGGAGGAATCGTTTCGACGAAGCGAGACGGCTGCAGCTCGCTCGAGCGAAACGGCAACGGTAGGAGCGAGGAGTTCTGGGAGAGTGGCGGTGGCTCGTGGCAACGACCAGAAAGCCGATCAACGAGATGCTGAAGAACTTGCCAACGACCGGAGGATGAGAAAGAAGACGGCCGAGGCGAGCGGCTCGTGGCAACGCTCGAGAACCCGAAGAAAGCCCGCGAGCCCCGTTTCGAGGATCATCGAGAACGAGTTGCGGAAGAATAAGAGCGCGGAGAGGCCGAGGAATGCGCAGCATCGTGGGCTCCCAGCTGCAGCGTGGCCTGTTGTAAAGCACGCGGGCAAGGTCAAGAGCAGCCCGTCGGATCAGCCTAGGAAGGGGGGGACATCTTCCGTGGCCAGGGATGAGAGCGAGGCAAAAAGCGAGCCACCGATCATCGCCCCGACGCCCGGTAGAGCAGCCAAAAAAAGCCCAACAACGGTGAACACTCCGGAGAACGTTGGAGCTGCGAGAGCGAAGTCAACGACGGGGATGGCGAACGAGCCAGGGACCAACGATTATTTATCCAACCGCGGCAACTCCAAGGAGAGCCTTCGCGCTAAGCCGATTAGCCTCGTACCCAAGCAGCAAAGTGGTCACGATAAAACCGGTGCCGGAACGGCCATTCCGGCAGACCTATCCAAAGCCCCGGTATCCGTGATACCCAAAACAGGCTTCGAGCCGAGACGAGAAATCACTCACAAATCGGAAGCCAAAGTGACAACCGAATCTGGCACCTTGAGAATCCCACCCACCACGCAATCCCCGTCAAAGCCAGCTTATCGTGTCAACTTCCGGGCTAAGGGAGACAACGAAGCATCCAGCAATCGCACGGATCAACTTTCCGACGCTAAAAATCCGAACCTCCTCGTTAAACCTATCGAGAAGAAGAAAGATGGCACGCTCATCGACTACGGTCTCACTGTGCCGACGCGCAAGAAGCTCGAGAGGAAATTGCCCGAGTCGCGGAGTGCCGTTGGCAATAAAATCTCCAGGAAAGAAGAGACCGTCGTTGTGGCCACGATCAAGGAAGTCATTCCTAGGAGGAACAAGGAACCGCGCGCCAGTTCTGTCCACAGGGGAATCGTGTATCCGGCTAAGCTGAAACAAAACGGTAGGAAAGGTCCTGCATAAGGAAAAAAAGGGCGTTCCGAGGGTGCCCAACTTTTCGGGAGACCCCGCGTCAATGGATTGGATGCAGGCTCGAAAAAGGAGTATATGGGGTTATTTTTTTTGATACTTTTAGAAATGTGGCTTAAACTTCATTGCACGAAGCGGAGATATACATTTATCCGTTTATCTCAGACTTTTATCTAACTTTTCCCATGGCCATTTTTCAAACCTAGATTCATACTGAATGACAGCTCTTCTTGAAAAAATTGAGCACTCGATCGAGACTATCGTTAAATACCATCATTGATTCACGTTGAGTCATAGTGACGCGTATGTTCTCCAGGTCCCGTTAAGAACGAACAAAGAATGGTGAGCCCAGTCGATCGAAAGCATCATCCGTGCAAGTCCAGAGAGGCTAACTGGCGGGCGCGAACTAACGTACCCAAAGACTCAAAAATATCGAAAAAAGAGTTGAAAGTCGATAAAAAGTCCGTAGATTCGTCCAAGCCGAAGAATTCCCAGGACATGAGTGCCGACAAGAAATTGCTGTATTCCGCCTGGCTTCGTCGCATCAAGGAACGTCATGATCCTGATGGCTCGACGAAGGGTCCCCGTGATTCCGGGGACCCGCGATAGTGCATCGGGTAATCGCTGTCGGTTCTTCGTCTTCGATGATTCGTTAAATTTGTACAATGTTTTCTATGACCAATGCTATTCGTGACGCCCTCAGATTATATTTTTTCTCGAAGGAGGGTTGGGTGGTTTACCGTTGGATGTTGGATACTGCTAATTTACCGGTTACCGATCGAGCAATACCCGTGCGGAAGTTGTCGTAGGTATCCAATTGGATTCACATATTTGGCCCTACTTTCCGATAGGAATCTAATAGGTCATCGGAATCCAATTTGCATTGCATTCAATCCCATTCGAATCCTAAACGATTCCCACATTATCAAACAAAACCCAATACGATTGTTGGTGGATCCCAGCGCATTTTTTAGGTTGAATTTTCTAATAAAAAAATATATAGATATACGAAATGAGTGCATATCAAAAAAGGCATAAATCTTATATTTAAAAAGCCTAAATCGCTGTAAAAAGTGTATGTTAACAATCGTTTTGAATAACTTCGCCGAAAGTCCTTTGTAATGATCGTTTATATGAAATTTATTTGACTGCCCTTGAAAATGGTAAGAATTCTTAAGCGTCGTTAATCGGGCAACAGTGCAGAATCCAATTGGATCCCAATGAGAACACCCTATGAGCTGTATCACTATCAAATTCCTACAAAGATGTGGGTGCATCATGGCACTCTCAAAAAAATTTGTGCACGGTATCGCGAAAGGATATTTTTTTGAATCTGCAACGAATTCCGCCTGAGAATTTCAAAAAAAAAATTCTCAACACCACGTCAATTGGTAAACGGCGCAACGGTAAAGGGCTTCCTGAGTGCATCCCTATGGGGGTATCTGGGGAGTGCTCGACAACTTTCTGCATGGGTGAGAAATGAAAAATGGCACCTCAAAATGCTCGTAGAAGCATCGACGTCAGTCATTGCTTGAACAAATGAAGATGGTCCGTTTACCGCAGAGGTCGAAAAAGATCGGTATCCTTCAACCTCGATCGATCGAGCGTGCGATCCTCCTTGGCCCTTTTGACCTCCGATAAGCTGCGGGAGACGTGCGTTCTCCGGTGCGCGCGGTACAATTTGGTATTTTGATTTTGCCGAGTCACGGGGCGATTTCGGTGCGCGAGATATCGCAGCTCGAAAGCGCGATAACCGGTCATTACGGGCGTTGGTTTTAGAGAGCAATTTCGTTGGGTTGCGAAAGGACGCTGCTCCCTGTACGGATCGATAATTCGAGAGAATCATCGGGGCGTAACTCGATCCTCGAGATCGTGCATGTTTCGTCCTTTCGTTCGCCATTCGAGCCCTCGATGCATACGTCCGTAGGAATTATTTTCCCGCCTGCCGGATCACTGCTCGTCCCTGCGAGGAGAGTACACGAGCCGAGAGACCTCGGCCCCTCTTATGGTTGTGTTTCATCCACGAAACCCATCATTACGGGCTCGCGTTTCTACCGAAGGGCCCGCACGACTATCGTACGTGCACACGCATACACACACGTGCCCAATGGCGTGGCAGGTTGCCAGTCATCTGAAATAATGCCTTTTGAAAGTGTTGCACCGATGGCTGGTAAAGTGGATGGTACGGAAAAAAAAAGAATTTCCCCCTATCGATGTATCTCATCCACTGGGGAAACGCTCCTTTTACCAACGCGTCGAATATTCCAGAGACCCCCTCCCCCCCCCTCGTTATTATTACAAATTTTCAATCCGTCGCTTTACCGTTTCGCTCCACTACCAATTATAACGAGATCGATAATAAGAATGATTTATCGTTTGACTTTTCGGAATAAAATGATCGCGGAAGAGAGTCGATCATTCTACGCTCGTGCTTAGCTTTCTCTCGTGTTCCTCGATTCATATCAGTCGTGGAATTTTTATCTTTTTTTTTGCCCCTTCTATGCTTCTCCACTAGAGGGAACAACTAGAGTCATGTGCAGAGTCATCGCGGTGGCTCTTTTTGGATCATATAGTAGTTTAGAGTGAAGTGACCCCATAGCGACCGGTTTCATCGGGATGTTAGTCCGAGGCCGCCATAATGTTCTTGTCTCTTTCTCTCTCTCTATCTCTCTTGCCAAGAGGGCGAGAGGGGGGGGGGAGAGATCCTTTGATTTATCATAGCCGTGCGCACACGCCGACATTATAAATATATCGGTGCTGAGCTATATACACAAGAGAGAGTGAGCGAGAGGGGGGGGGGGGGTCTCCCGGGGAGCTTTATCGTTCATCCGCGAGGGCCAAGCCGGCCTCGACGTCGCGCCGTTACGAAGGTAAGTCCGAGGGCAGCGAACAAGAAGAAGGAAAAGGTAAAAATCTCCCGACGGCCTCCTCCCTGGGTTTCCCCTCCTCGGTCCCTCGCCGCCGTTGGGCTCGGGCATTTTTGGGCCCGCGAAGGGGTCACGCTTGACTGCGGGAACTGTGCGCGCGAGAACATCGCAGGTAAGGAGAGAAGGACCCTCGCTCGCTGCGAGAGATATATATATCCTCTCCGTGGGTGCTGCGGGGGATTACTTGAAAAGGGCCCGCCAGGAATTTTCACAGGGGTCAGGTATACACGCTGGAAAGAGAAGGACACGGAGAGAGAAACGGAGCCAGATTTTCCCTCTCGACGCATCGTTCTTTCGTCTTGACGAGAAACGAACATTTTGGGCCCGGTGCAGCCAGTGAAATCGCCCCCCCCCCTCCCCCAAATATACAGGACCCAAAAGCTACCTTGGAGAAACATTCGATCGTGTCGTTCGCTTCAGGCACCTCTACAGAGTCACGATTAGATTTGAATTATGTTTATTCGTGATGCAGGAGAAAAACGTCCTACGGCACGCTACCCTCGTACCTTGTAGAATGAAATAGAAAAAAAGAATACGAGGAAACAAAAGAGAGGCTCGATGAAAGACAAAAGAAAAATGACCATGCCAACAAGATAAAAATGGAGTTGGAGATAAAATTTTAATAGAGATAGAAAGGAAATTTTTATTTTTTAAAATAAGGTCGAGAAAGGATTATAATTAAGTTGAGGATATAATTTTAAAAGGGGGACAGGGTGTTAATGGATTACACCCAGCTCGTGGTCGGAGAAAAAGAGGAATTTGATGATTTTTTTCCTGGAAAAACGTGTTCGAATTTTCATTTTTTGTTTTTTGTTGAAAAATATGGTTTTAAATATCTCTTAGAATCGTTGTATCGACAAAACGTTTAGAGAAGTGAAAGATGCATTCTTCGCGGTGCTGCTCGCAAACAAATCGTCCGAAATGAAAAAAAAATCAAACGCATTTAGTCTTTGCATGTAATTATCTGGTGCTTGGACGAAGGATGTAATAAAATATTGGTTTATGCAAGAATGGCCGCCGTCCAAAGCAAAAGTATCAATCTTCGATGAGAAACGCTCTATTTTCCTTGATAAAAAAAAAACTATGCATCGAAAAACAAATTTCCTTCGTTCAAGCGTTGCTTTTGGATATGTAAAAGAAGCTTGTGAAAATTTGACGTTGATCGATCGATTTTTGAGTCGTGATCCTCAGCTTTGATCAAGTAATTTTAAGAAAAACGCGTGCAAAGTTCACCGACTCGAGAAACTTACCTATGATGGGCCATAACTCCCTCAATCTTTAACGGATCGACTAGGAATCTTCAGAGAATATTTTTGAAATTTTATATTTTGGGAATACGTCGAAAACCAAAAACCGATATTTGAAATTTTTCAACTGGGCGTAAGGCCTGAAGTTACAAATGCACCTACGAGTTGATTCAAGGTTATGCGAGGAACGAAAGAGAACTGATCCTGCTCCCCTTAACGATTGTCCGATAGCCAGGAGCCTCTTCTGGGTGGACGATCTAGAGCGGATTCGTCTCGTTAATCCGCACAGCCGTATAAATCCACATGTAGTTGGAGGCAACGCTGTATATATATATATATGTATATATACCCAAACGATCGTGGAATAGGTAAGCTCTATCGTGCAATCGAGCCTCGTAATTAACGTTATTCCCTGAGCAGTCTCTTCGTGAGAAACTCCGAAGCACGCGGAGATAAAAGCTCCGATAAAAGCAATAAATTGGATCGGCAGCTTCATTCGACTGCACGACATCTAGCTGCACAGTAGTTGGCTGTACATCCGTCCAGCCAGGGTGTCATGTTTCAACAGATGTACTAGATTTATTTTTGTTTGTTTGTAAAGTTCCCAAAGAAGGAAACTTGGAAGATTTTTTGTGGCAACTAAGACCAGAGGAGCTTCGATATTTTTCGCTGTGGGTATTTGGGGATCCTCGATGTATTGGGGACAATTGGAATAGGGAAACCTTTGTCGCTGTCTAGGATCCCGATTTTACACGAAGGTTCATCATTATTAATTGGACCAACGAACAAGTCGAAGGTGGCAATTTTGGGAGCGTAATAAAATCGGTGTTTCGATGTTCGACAAGCATGAGATAGTATAGGTATAGCGGTGAGATCGAAAGGATGAATTGGACCGGTGCGTGAGGGCGAGTTCGCAAGGACGACGAGCCTCGGCGTCTCCCACCAGTCTCACCGCGATCCGGACCTTGCTTCCGATCTCCTCTGTGTTTGTTTTAATCAGGCGCCCCGGCCAAACTGCCCCGCCGACTTCTTTCTCTCATCCTACCTCTCACTTTCCCTCTCCCTCTCTACCCCCCCCTCGTTTTTGTATGATTTTGTTTGAATGTCCGATTTTATACGATTTTGTATTATTTTATTTGGGTGAGATTATTGTATTTCATTTGATTTCTATGACTTTATTCGATTTGTGTGATTTTATTTGATTTGTATGGTTTTATTTGATACGTATGATTTTTTTTCATACACCATCTTTGTATGAATATATTTTCCAGTTATCATATCATTTTTTATTTTTGCTTGGATCGTTATTTGTCACGAACAGAGAGCACTAAAATTTGTTATACGTATTCGCCTACTTTACGCAAAAGTCATAAAACTAGGGCATAATAAAGCTGTCAAACTATCAATTAATCGATCTCCCCATTTATCAAACTCTTGTGCAATTTCTCTCACGGGATTCGACACACGGAATCGTCATGTTCAGTTTTTCCGTAATTTTTTTTGAGTGTTTTCTTTTGAGTCTCCGGGGCAAGTGCACCCTGGAAACCGAAAGTGCCGCGAAATTGAATTACTGTCCGTTGCAATTTCCATTGTACACTCACAGCGAGCATTATTATCCGCAAAGTGCACAGCGATTATTACACGATTTACATTTGTGAATAACGCCTCCGGGAATTGCAGTTATTCGCGGATTAGCCGACGAGAATAAAGCCTGCCTGTTTGTAAATGTACATGAATATACAGATTGCCTTAAAACCGAGTTAAATCGCGCGGACTCGAGAAATCTACGAGGACTATATAGCTCGCGCGTTTCTTTTTTTTAATTTATTTTCTTCTTTTCGACTTGACGTTTATTAATCGGAAATTATAATCCCTCTCGCGGGATCTTTGCTTGGAATTTCACATTCTTTCGTGCTGTGCTTTCGGATCAAAGGATTGCTCTTTTAGTCCCTATCTAGAATTTCACGAAGAGATACACTGATATAGCCACGTATCCTATCCGTGTATATATATATATGTTTAGGCGACGGGGTATATAATTCCTTGATGACGGGCGATTTTTTATTGGGCGCAGGATTAATTATTTTTCCAAGCGACCGCAAAGAAAAAAATATCGCTAAAGATCTCTCTCTCTCTCCTCTCATTAACTCTACCCGAGCCCGCGTCTTTTCCATATAATAATCTTCCGTTACAGGCCAGCAAGATTCTGACAGGGGGCCTCGATCGAAAAAATGC
This sequence comes from Ophion costatus, assembly GCA_951751655.1. Classification (NCBI taxonomy): domain Eukaryota; kingdom Metazoa; phylum Arthropoda; class Insecta; order Hymenoptera; family Ichneumonidae; genus Ophion; species Ophion costatus. Next base: position 35,244,218 of record OX632363.1, read on the forward strand.
GCTGATCCTCTCTCCCGCTCACGTGGGGCGCGAAGAGATCTCACTTGGATTTTTTTTCTCAATTTATAATTTCATACAACCATACATATATACCGAATTTCAATTTAAAAAAAATCGAAGCACAATATCTATCGTTCGCTCTAAACAAACAGCCCTTTGAAGATGACAGTATTTTTGCTCGCTAAACTCAAATTCATTTTAATCCTCAACACATATTAATAATTATATCAACAATCACCTCACCAAATCGTGTAAATATTATTTAATATTGTTGTTATTGGGGCCGTTTTTTTGTTGTCATGATATATAAACTTGTATGCAACGCAAGAAAGCCCCAAGACGAAAGATAATCTTCCGCGGTATTAGCACTCGAGCGAGTCAATCCTTTGGGCCAATTGAGGAAAAAGAAGAGATCGCACGAAAGTCTCGTCGAGAAGGTGAGCGAGTTGAGATACGGAAGAGAAAAAGAGATCGAAAGACGAGGCTAAAAAATATGTATAAGTACATGCACACTTATATTATAAATAAGTAGGCACTCACACACTTATATATATATATATATATATATATATATATATATATAAAAGCATTAGAGCGAGAGTCGCGAAATCTCATCGCTGCTAATCCTCTTAGCGAGCGAGTGCGACCACCGAAGAAATCGCGAGAGTATCCTTGCAGAAAGAGCATTCTCGTTGTTGCCAATGTGTGTGTGAGTGAGTGAGTGAGTGAGTGAGCGAGTGAGTGAGTGAGTGAGTGAGTGAGTGAGTGAGTGAGTGTGTGTGTGTGTGTGTGTGTGTGTGTGTGTGTGTGTGTGTGTGTGCGCGTGCGTGCGTGTTTGTTTTGAACCGAACAAATGACAATACGTGACCATGTATTTGGGATCTTATGGCACCGAATACTTTAGCGCACAAACGGTACGTTCGCGCTTGTACAGGCGATTTTTTGTTGGTTCGCGGAAGATTAAATCGTAGAGCTTAAATAACGCGATTTCGAAATGATACGTGATCCTACGTGGACATGTATATATATCCAGAGGAGTCAAACGAAAGTCGTGTACGCACGCGAGCCAAGATGAGAGACAAGTCACGCTTCAATACAGCCTGTGCGTGCATTTTCACAAAAGCATGTTGCCCAAGCAGTAAAGTATAATACCGATCTATAAATCTGTACTGAAGATTTACCGGGCGCACAATCGTGTTCGAAGAGCGATAATTCTCCAACAGGTTTCCGTAACTAAAGTGGACGTCGAGTATGCTTGGTATCGGATTTGGATAAGTAATAATAATAACAATAATAATAATATTAGCAATATCAAAATATCGTTGTTTACTCGTTGTGATCGTACTCTTTTGAATTAATGACCGATTTTTCCGCCGTGGTTTTAAATTTTCGACCGAAACAAATGGTAATTAGGGCGAGATTCGATTTTTTTTTATTAATTATACGTATATCGCCCGTTGATGTGAATGTTGGTCGATCCATTTCCGGAAATTCGTGAAATTTTTCTCGGCTTGTGTTAGTTATAAATTTGTGAATTCATATTAATTTGATACAATAAATCAATGAATTTATATAAACAGATTGATTAATAATGATGAATAAATTGGATAAAATTATATATTGATTGATAATGATACGTTAATTAGTTTATGTTGGTATATTCATTCATGAGTATACGTTAATTGATTCGTAATTATAAGTTAATTCATCAATATTGATATATTAATTTATAATGATAGATCAATTCATTTGATATTATTTTAGCTCGTGTAGAACATTTTTACACAAGCGATCGCAGAATCTCACGATGTGTGCCGAGTATATTCTCGAGGTGGTTTGCAACTTATCGCGAGTCCGCGACTCGAGCGTACCGTGGAATTAATCATGCACACGTAACTGCAGTGCTCTCTTGAGAAATCAAGCGCTTCAGCGCGAAACGTTTGTTAAACGCTTTTTTTTCGCGAAGAACTAAGAAAATTGCACGTTGGAATTCGTAACGAGGAAAACAATTTCGAAACGTGTCTCACTTTTTCAACGGTCTTCGTATCGTGGAGGCACTCTCATAGAGCCATTCGACAGAAGTTATAATGCAGTTGTATGCATTTTCGCGTGCTTCTGCATCTTCATGAGACTCGCTAATTGTGACTGTCCGATGTTTTATTGGCCATTAAAATTATTGTTTGCCCCCGTCAATGTGTACGGATTTTCAGATTGCCGGCTCGCTGAAGTTGTAATAATGACGACGATGGTTGGTGGTAGAACGTAAGTGTGGGTACGGTTGGAGACGAAAACGAGAGTCTTTCAGCGAGAAGCTGGAGGAAAGGAATGAGGAATGTAAGGAGAGGGAGCCTCTGGGAGAATTTTGCACACCCTTGGTAGGAGCTTATTCATGGAGCTAATTGAACGTGTATTGATACGTCGCTCCACGGTGAATCGATTGCTCTACGGCGACTCGTGGAAAACCCGGCGCTCACCGAGTTCTATGCATTTATATGGATAGATACCCATACTTGAGACCTCTCTCTCTCTCTCTCTACTCATCCATGCTCCCATAGCGCCAGAGTCGACGAGACTTTCAGCCATGCATTTTCATTCACAGCTCTGATATTCCTCCTCAACTTTTTTTTAATACTCCATAGGTGGGTGTAATAATCTGGAATTGGATACTCTAAGAACAATTTGAGAAGACGAGGTTGAAGATTGCATCGTTGGAGTGCAACGAAAAATATTCATTTTTTATCTCTTTATTTTCTTCATTCTCCAAAATTTTATCCTGCAAATTTCGGCTTCTGATTTCTTATGAGCATCGTACTAAGACATCTGAGTATTTTTCGTAGCCCAAATTTGTCGAACAAAAACTGAACTACTGTACTTTCGTTGCGTTCCAACCGTGCAAACTTCAATACCATTTGAGAAGACTGTAAAAATGTGCTCGAGATTCGCATTTTTTTCTCCTCCGAAGACGATTTCAGGATCCAATTAAAAATGACACAATTTGTGAAATTATTACCCGTCTAAAGATTTTTCATTGTCCGATTCAGCAAATGAAAACCTCTTATTCGCAGCTGTGATATTCCTCCTCTCCTTCTTTTTCAATCTTCAATAAAAAAAGTGCAAAAATATGGAATTGAATACTCTGAGAGCAATTTGAGAAGACTGTAAAAATGTGCTCGAGATTCGCATTTTTTCTCCTCCGAAGTCGATTTTAGCCTCCGATTTAGAATCACACAATCAAGAAATGATTACTCTTTCAAACATTGTTGATCACCCGATTCGTCAAATCAAAACTTTCTTCCTGCGTCCAGTTTATAAATTCCATGTGTCAGAACTTCACCTTAACTCCATTTTTTGATATCACGTTATTACGTACGATTTCTGCGCCAATGGGATTCGAAAGAAAATAATACCTCCAAACAACTACCCGATTTCAAAATTGCCCGCTGCGAACGACTTGCGCTAGTTCATCGAAAGCGAATCTCTCTCTTCCAGCTGAAAAGATTTGCCCACTCAATTTTAACAATCGTATGCAAATTGCCGGTTTTCGATAACAAAAATGCGATTGAAAATAAAAAAAAAACATTCGTTCAACCCTAACAAGGCCTCAACAAAAAAAAATGAGTACGATGATCGCTCCAGCCTTTGGCGAGGCGAGATGTACATACGTTTTCGCGATCTGCAGGGACTCTATAATTGAGATACACGTATACATATATTTATGGACTCCGTTTCTCGAGATGTATAAACTTTACGGTCTTGCTTTTGGAGTCGTTGTACGGGGGGGGGGGGGAGGGGGGCGTCAACGATATACGTTTAGTGTTATTCGTCGAGTACGTTGGTTACATATATATATATATATATATATATATATATATATATATATAAATTCACACACGCACACATATATACATATAATGGGGTAATTGCTTTGTAAATCGAGCGTGCGCGGGGACACTCGTGGCGATCGTGATTTATCATTGCGTCTTGGGTATTTTTGCAAAAAGGAATCAGGTCTCGTTTTTGTTTTACAAATTCTTTAAGAAAACGACTGAGGCGAGGAGAGGAGCCGATAGGGAGAGAAAGAGATCGCTTGAATCTCACGAACATTTCGCGTTAAATCCAGCCAGCAATGCATCAGGTGCAACATGTTGGTATCCTCATCTCTCTCTCTCTCTCTCTCTCTCTCTCTCTCTCTCTCTCTCTCTCCCTCTCTCACCCTGTCTCTTACCTCCACATCGGTTTGTACAAACGTAGTTCAAAGCTTCACGTGAGATGGAGAAAGGATGAAGATAGCCTCAGATATATATATATATATATATATATATATGTATATTACGTGCGAACACGAAAGAGAGGCGCGAATCCCTCGTTTTCTTCGCTCTCATTCTCGTACTCGGCTCGGCTCGGCTCTTATGGTATTCCTGATGGCGGCTACTTGTACGGAGACAAATGGGGCAAATACACTTTATCTCTCGTTATATATACCTTTCTCGCTCGCGTCCCGTTCCTATTCGCCTCTCTATGCGGATTGTGCCCTGCTCGGAACTTCCAAAATCCTAGTGCAACGAAGCTCGCTCGATTTTCACGTCGCTAGCCGATCGAGACTCCTCGAAACTTCTCGCGACTACCCAACAATGTCCCGACCCTTCAATTTTCTCGAAACTGAATTTAATGTTCGCCAAATTGAATTGATTTTTCTGGAAATGGACGATTGTTTTTTTTTATATTAAATCGAGTTTTCCCGAAATTGAATGGAGTTGTCTTGAAACAAAATTGATCTTTTTGAGATTTGAAATGATTTTTTTTAGATTTAAATTAAATTTTCTCAGATTCGAGTGGAATTTTCTCGTAAGTGAATTGAATTTTCAAGAAAAGAGAATTTTTTTGGAAGGCCATTTTCATTCATTTCGATTGAATTTTTGAGAATGTTGGAAAACGATCGCTCCGAATCATCATCGATGACGCGACATGCAATAACGATCAGTGAACGATTAAGGGAGAACAAAATTTATTGGAAGTTCCTTGAGTGTCCAATGGTAGTGAAAAAGTCCCAGGCGATCCTTTCGGTTCATTGCAGATGCGTAATGGAAAATCGGCTCACTCACACATACGTGGATCGAGAAACGATGGGAGTTGTATCGATATAGGCCCACTCGTATATTTATAGCCTGCGCACCATGAGTCGACGTCGCGAGAACAAACTGGCGTCGAGCATTATTAGTTCGCGAGAACTGGTGCAATGACGTATATTTATATATATATATAGGTTTATCACGAAATGTCCACACGCGCCAAGACTTTCGTTCCCGCGCACCTGTGCCTCGCATCACGAAAGCAGCGCAAATTCAGGTGAGCTCTCGCCAATCTCGAGCGAGCCGCGCGTTATCGTTGCGTTCTCTCACCGTCCTTATATACACTAAGGACCGCGAGTGCCCGTAATGATAATAAGCGAGCTGCTGCTCTCGTCAGCACGCGCGCGGCCTGCGTACCCTATAATATACCGCGAGACCTGGCGAGCTTATTCCTCGCGCTCGTTACTTCACTTGTTTAATATAAAAACAAAAAAAAATATGAAAAAATAACAAAATCTGACCAAACAAATTGCGCGGAATTTTTATTCATAAATGAAATTTAATTAATTTGAATATTTATTTTATGAATTAAATTCACTTCATTCAAAAATATTTATGCATTTGATTAGTCAAATTTCATTGATTTATAAATATAAATTTATATTATAAATTAATTTATAAAAACTAATGCATTTTTTTAATTAAATTAAATGAACGTGAAAGTATCAATTTACTTTATGAATTGAATGAAATAAATTTATAATTATTGATTCATTTTATAAATGAAATAAAATAAATTTATAAATATCAATTCATTCTGTAAATAAAATTAAATATATTTACCAATATTACATTATTTTTTAAATCAAATTCAATTATTTTATAAACATTAATGTATTTTATAAACCAAATTCAATCAATTGATAAATAATAACTCAGTATATAAATGAAACAAAATGAATTTGTAAACAACATTGAAAGTAAATGATTTATAAAAATTTATTTATTCCACATTATGATGATTATTCCAACACTCCACTAAAAAATGGTACTGAAACGAGAAGCATTTCAAATGTTTTGGTTTGTCCCTCGGGCTCACACTGCGATGCAATTTTATTTCAGCTGATAGCAATTTCGAGTCGTTTTTTTTTTCGTTTTTGGCGGCTGAGGGAATATTGTCTCGTACGTGGAAAATAATTTCGTTTTTCTTTAACCTTGTGAAGAACATTCTGATAGTCCATTGTCGTCGATGATCAATGTAATGCCAATTTATTCAAGAACGAGGGAACAATCCTTCGCAAAGATGCAGTTGGTTCCCTTGACGCGTGGAACACCCAGAAGAGTCGTCGAAATGGAAAAAGTCAGAGAGAAAGCGAGAGAGAGAAAGAGAAAGACAGCTCGTTATACGATCGAATGAGAATGGGACGACCCCGGTGGAACGCCACCGCGTACGGTGGACCACCCCGACGCTCGAGACGTCTGTAGGAATCGAGAGGACAATGAATTTACCGTCTTCCATATACATTCCTCGCAATCAAGCCCCGAAGAAAATGACTCCATTCAAATGAACTTCCTCGAAGAAAAATTTGCACCGTCACAAGAATCTCTTCTCATTTTACCCAAAAATCGTAGTGACTGGAAGATCCTTCACGGTCTATGAATTGCACCGTAAATAAAATGCCTCATTTACTTGCTCATGTTCGCCATCATCGGAATTTTTTTCCGTACATTCAGCCTCTTCGGATTCGGTAACGATCCCGAGAATTTCAAACGAACCCAAAAATTGTCGAACGTAGCCTTAATCCGCCGTGGAAATGATTGAATTCGAGAAAAAAAAAAGAATTTCCTTCGCCCTCCAACGATGAAAATTTCGACAGGATCCCAAATTGTATGAAGAGACAAAAGTATTTGAGGACAAACACGTCCCGTGGAATATGCACTCCAACGAGATTCCACGAGGTCGTTCCACTCGCGACTATGGGAGCCCTGGAGACATATACATCTACACCCATATTAAGGGGTTATGCCTACGTGTAAACGCCGAAAAATCAATATATTTTAACAGTATATCATCTTATAAATGTGCCCTGAAAATTTCAAGGTGATCGGATCCTTGACAGATTTATAGGCTGTTGTATTAACGCACGTCGGAACGCTCGGGGCGCGTTCACTGGAAACTGTAAACGTTCGATTTTCTGGAAAGTACGTTTTCAAAATCGGCGAGACAAATATTTCAAAAACGACTGCATCGAACTTTGTGAAATTCTCAGGGCTTTTTCTAGGTGTCAAAATATACCATTAAATGGGGTTACTTTGACCAGATTTTCAAAGTTTTTGGTGAGTAACTTTTTTTAACATCCTAAATTTCAATTTCTTTGCTCTAATAGAACTGTCTAATGTGTGCTCTAATAGAACTGTCTAATGTGTCCTTTGGCCATCAAATGTATAAAAAAGTCAAGCCTCTCCCCACAATTTTATTAATTTTTTGTCAAAAAGTGTCAAAGTAACCCGCAATGTAGGGTTCCTTTGACAAAACATTTAAATGCAACTTATCTCAAAGATTAAGGGTTAGTTTGACATCATTTTTATAAAAATATTGACATTTTTCTTCAATATTTAATTTTTTTATTTTAAATTCAACAAATTTAATATTTTACGCATTATACATGGAATTAAATGAAAAAACAACGATTTTCTACAACCAAATTGTCATCTACATTAAGGAAACATTTTACATAAAAATATCAAGTACGTGAGGTACCATTATAAGCACTTAACCCCTTCGTTGGCATTGGCGCACTCGGGGGTTTTGGGGCTTGCTGAATCCGAATTTGACGTCAAAATTTGGAAGCGCCAATATGACGGACAAAAATAAAAAAATTTATTTTTGATATAGATATTTTTGAAATAGATAAAAATGTATATTCTAGAATTTTCGAGGTCGCTTATTACGAATCCGAACACAAAATCCAAAAACTTTTAATGGCGGATCTAAAATGGCGCACGAAAGGGCAAAAAACAGCTTGATTTGGATAAACCTTGGTACTCGGGGGTTTTCGGGGACGCTGAACTCAAAATGAAGGATTTTTTCATGGTGAATTCAATAACACGGAGCATAATACAATAGGTGGAAATATATAAAGCTTGAGTACCGAGTTACATCTAAATCAAAGTGTATTATTTGTATTTTCATTCGCCATATTTATTCGTCATTGTGAATTCCTGAATTTTGACTTCAGATTCGTAATCAGCACCCTCAAAAACTCCAGAGTACAAGTTTTCAGGATAAAAAATATTTCCTGCCATTTCGGTCACTTTTTGTCGAATTCTCTCTGCCAACGAAGGGGTTAATCGGTCTTATAATTATCATTGAGACCAACGTCAATTTAAGTATCATTACAATCAACCTCAGCAACATTTTAATAGACTCGAACAACAAATTTGAGCAACAACAAAAGAAAACTGTATTTTTTCATATTTTGGCGCTCTGTTTAATTAGCCCCAAATACTGTCAAAGTTGCCCTTAGTGTAAAAAAAATTACAGCGTGTTCTTCAGAGTATACGTTTTCATACACCTAATTTTCGTATAAATTTATCCTTACGATGTGCAAAAAAAAAAAATCCAAGAACGAGCTGTTTTCGACTGTTACAACTAGGCATTAAGCCGTTAATATATGCGCGCGTATATTGATGTACGTAAGCCGGCCTTTTTATTGGTTTCTTTCGCTCCATCTAAGTCGAGCCGAAGTCACAGCTGACTCGGCGAGCTATATACAACTGATGATGTCACTGTTGCAACGCTCGTACGCGCTCACATCTCCTCCGTTCGTTTCTTTTTTCTCGCCGCCGATTTGTACCCTGCGTGCGTTCTCTCGCACCCACTGCGCTCGCTGCGAACACCTACATTCCGTAACGTCATCGCACCAGTACCTGTAGTATTTAGTAGTCGCGGGTGCGTACAAGAGAGGGCAATTTCCGATTCCCCGATCGAAACTGTGTAGGAGAGAATACGCGGAGGCGCGTGAGGGTTGATGCCATTGGGAAACGCCGATGGCCTTTGCGACGTTCTCTTTGCCGCGGCTCGAATTGCACAAGGGGGGTCCGGACGATCGAAAAAGACGTTGACACCTACAGATATCTGATCTTTTCCCATTGGGCCGAATACAAGGGGTGGAGGGGGTTGAATTTGACAGGAGGGTAGATCGAAGAGCGAGACAATTGGATCAATCGGTTTGTGGCACTCGTTATGCCCCAACCTTTCGGGCGGATAGGAAAATTGAGAAGTGCAAAATCTTTGAAAAGTACAAAAATGAGGGAAAAAAACTAAATAAAAGTGTAACGAAATAGAGCAAGTAAAATGACGAATGTACGAAATGAAAAACATCGCGGGGTATAGAAGAGACAAAAGGAATAATCATAAGTAGCGGTAAGACAAAAACGTAAGAACGTGGCGAAAGAAATAACGAAGCACAGAAAAATATTATTCTTTGGGTTATCTCCAATAAATTAGAAATGGAAAAATCATTGAGAGTGCAGGCACAATATTGGGAATAACGAGTAATGCGGGATGAAAAAAGTGCAAAGTAAAAATGTAATGAAATCCGAACGAAATCACAATATAATGACGATCGTATGGAATAATAAAAATCGCTAAGTATAGAAGAGGCAAAAGAATAAGAATGATAAGTAGAGGTAAAAAAAAAAGTAGGACGTGGTGAAAAAAAAGACAATAACTAGGCACAGAAAAATATTATTCATTAGGTAATATCTGATAAATTAGGAATCCCACAATCATTGCAAAGTAAAAGGGGCAATATTAGGAATTGCGGATAATGCTCAATGAGAGAAGTGCAAAATAAAAATGCAATGGAATTCGAATAACATCCAAATAAAGTTACGAATGGCCAAGTAATAAACATTGCGAAAGATAGAAAAGGCAGAAGAATAAAACACAAAAGTGGAGGTAAAAAATGTAAGAAAATAGTTTAAAAACGAAAATAACGAAGCGCACAAAAATATTTTTTATTACGTTATCTCTATTGTGTTGCTATTTCCTCAAGCATAAAAAGGCGAAGAACACAGACGAATATAAATCGAAAGAAAAATACATTGGAATATTGAGTAAAACAAGGAATATAAATAAAATATATAAAAAATATCAATAAAAAAAATAGAGAGAGCGAGGGAGAGAAAGAGAGGCAAACGATCTTCGATTCCCCGTTACTGGCAGATTGACTAAACCGAAAAAAAAAACGCGTTCTTGGTCTTCCGTTACCGAATCTCCGAACGCGTCGATATAACGAGAAAAAAAGATGCAAAAGAGGGCGAAAGCGCGAGCTATAAGATCGAACCCGCCCAATTAACAAATGGAAGCAACTTCACGCACGTGCGGCGTTCCCTCTACGTGTCCTCGATCAACCAGAATCCATTTTTTCCCATACCGAACAGCCATCCCGGTACGAAAATACCGAAAAAAAATCCCGGTTCAAGCTTCGGCCTCCCGACACGAAAAAGTGCGTAAAGCCGATCGTTACGTTCTTTTATCTCGTTAGGTCAGTATACATTGTATTGAGCCTTCACCGGAACGGTCGTAAAAAAAAAGGCACTCGATGATCAATAAATGGCTCTCGATGCGGAATTCGTGTCCGAGAGATTTTTCGCGGTCGCGGAATTGTCGTAAATCCGCAGGCCCGTTGGATGTTGGATGCTGCAATTGCAAAATGGATGGTGCACAGAACGGTACTGTGTCCACAGACATATACATATGTAAATATATATATATATATATACACTCACATATATATATACATATATATATATATATATATATACAAGAAATGACATTTGGAACCCGTTATATCGATGCAACGTTGGCTATCAGGACATCCGTTTCTTTTGAGGACATTCCTCGAAGTTAACTGTCTTCAAAATCACAATATATATATATATATATATATAGAGAGAGAGAGAGAGAGAGAGAGAGAGAGAGAGAGAGAGAGAGAGAGAGAGGGTGGAAGGGAGGGAGGTAATATAGTAATTGCATGACAGAGCGAAGTGCGTGTATTCTCGCGGCGATCGTCCACATATGGCGGCCATACCGGTCCAGCGATCGCGAGGTGATCGTCGTCGTCGCCACCGCGCGCGAGAGTCCTTGACGCCCACCCCACACGCTTTCGAGTCTTCGCCCGGCTATTTGGAGATGAAGACCTGACTGTAGTTTGAATATGTATATGGGGTATTCCAGCTCATTTCAGAACTGCCTCACCCGCGTTGATTATAGATTTCCATAGTGGAAAACCTCACTCGTGGTGTCAAAAAACCACCTCTTTTTTTCATTTTTTTCGCCTCCCCCCGGCTGCTAAATATCTCAATCTCCACACGGGAAGTTTAAAAAATTCTGAAAATAATTTTGTTTGGATTTAAAAAAAAATTTAATCTCATCGCAAAGTAAACAAAATTCTCGCCGAAACTCACTTTTGGTAGGGAATGTACGGGCAATACATCCTTAAGTGATGTTCCTTGTGAGTTGATCAGGAATACTCCATATATATATATATATATATATATATTGCAACGGTGCATCAATCCATTGTAATAGGAAGAAATCCTCCCTTCTTCCTCCCTCCCCCTCTTCCTTTGATTCTTCCTTGTGTTCCTCCGTCTGCTTCTACGGCTATCCTCCTTTGAATTTAATTACACCTACTTGTTTTTTCTTCCCTCTCGATGCTCAAATAATTCGGCGCAATTGTTTTCTCACTCGTAATTTTTTTGTTTCGTCTCTAATTTTGTGCATGGTCAGGCAGGGTGAGCCGTTTGAGATTGTGCGTCGGTGGTCTTTGATGAGAATTCGCAGTTCGTAATATCGAGGATTATTGGAGAGACGCCGTGAGTTTGACAGTGAGGTGACGACCCGAGGATCGTGAAAGCACGATGTTATTTTGTTCCAGTTCGGTTGGGTCGCGTGTTGTATGAACTGAATCAAAGCTTTCCCCGATGCTGAAGGTGCAGCATTTTTTTTCGCACTAGAGAAAATTCTCGACGACGCTGCGACTGTAATTTTGAATTTTTGTAATTTTACGCGCTCGCGAAATAATTTGCAATTCCGTTTGACCGCGAAATTTGATCTTGCCTGCATCAATGCTTCATTGCGTTTAATTGCATCGTGCACCAGAGGGGCGAACACGACATCCCCCCTCCCCTGACGTACTCGTCGAATCGATTATGAGAGGATGTTGCACAATCTCACTCGGGTGTCAATCCGAGTGCACGATGCTGAGATGCATCGGTCTTTCGGTCCATAAAACTTTCGAGCGGGATAGGAAACGAGTTCGCCAGAGTAATTACCGCACTTCCTCGATCTCGCTTTCTCTCTTTCTCTCTTTCTCTTGAACCGTTCGCCAAGTGTTATAAAGATCTGCACGTATATTTTAAATGCTCGTGTATATGCCTACATATTTATGAGATACTCTCATCATATCGTGCGTGCATATGCCCAACTTTTCGCGCCATCGATCTCAACACCTCGCATGCTGTCATAATTATTTTTTTTCGTCCCCTCTTTTTCACTTGTTCCTTTTGGTTGTTAATTCGCGTAATTCCTGGACACTTTCTCATTCCGTACATTATAGTGCATATTTGCGTTGTTACATTTTACGTTCGTGTAAATTGGAAAGGGCAAAGTCTCTCTCTCTCTCTCTCTCCCTCTCTCTCTCTCTGTCTCTGTCGCTCTCTCTCCCTCTCGGTCTCCGTCACAACGATGAGATCTCAAGAAGCAACGGGGACGATGCCTAGCAGGGAGTTCTCCGATTACCACGCAAGACCATCATCTCTTCCCCGTATATCCTCCCTGAGATACGACCTCCCCCCCCCCCAGACCCCGGGAGGCTTTAGACGAGAAAAAAAACGAAGCGAAGGTAAACGCGGGAAAAAGGGGCAGAAAGTGGGACTATGGCCAGGTATGTGGCCGAAAACTCGATTCACATGCAAAGCTACGAAGAGCTACGGAGAACAAAGAACTTTCAGTCGTGACTTTGGAGCGTAACTTTGTTCACTCTTACCACGAACTTTTCACTATATTCACCTTCGTTTTTTTTTAAGGATGTATCCAACTTCTCAGGCAATATATCCACGATCTTTACGCTAAATATTTGATTAAGCAATTGTAAAGTCCCCACCGTTGATACAATAATGAACTATGAAATTCCTCGCAGAATCGATCAAGTAGATACTCGACATCCACAGCTAACAATTTTTTATCAATATTTAATTATAGCCCATGCAAAGTTGAGCCGAAGTAAAACGTAATGCAAAATCCGAGAGTATTGAATGAAACATGGAATTTCTATTGAACCTTAAAATGGTAATAACTAATCTAATTAATTTAATTGAATATATCAATGATAAGTGGAGTCACTGTAAATGCCACAGCAATGCAAATGCACTACTTTTAATGGTTGCAATTCTATATCAGCTCTGGGAAAATGAAAATACATGGCTTTAAATGTACTACTACGTATAAATGTGATTTTTTTAACCCGTCTGCGACCGACAAAAATATGATTCGCAATGGTTTTTCAAGTCCGCTTCGAACAAACATGTGGTGTATTTTTGTGATGAGTAGCATTCGCCATAAAAATTGAGCATTTTGGAAAAAATGTCAAAACTATATCTTGAGTACAGCAGAATGAAGATAATTACATTCCGCTTACGAAACACTCCTGGAAAACTTTTTTGCTCACTTTGTCATCGAGAAAAAATTATGAAAGGTGCATTTTGAAGCAAATATATGGAATTTGATTCCATTGGAAAAAAACCGTTTTTCAGGAGTGGTTCGTATTCGGAATTTAATTAACGTCATTTTGCTGAACTCGAAATGAAATTATTATTTTTCTGCTGAATGTTCGATTTTACAGCAAATATTACTCATTACAAAAATACGCTATATTTTTTTTTCGCAAAGGATTTTAAAAACCATTAAATATAATTTTCGCGGTCGCAAAATCTCAGCGCTAGGCCCTTGAAAAACGTATGGCCGCCTTACAATTATCACCCTGTATGTATAAATAGATATATATATATATAGACGTAAAATTGGTAGTTGTGTTGTTAGAGTCAGTTGTGAATTATAAATGCATGCTATATACATGATATAGCAGGTTTGCGTTGGAACGCAACAAAAGTGCCGTCCAATTTTTTTTGACACATTTCAGCAACCAAAGACATTCAATTTTTTTGTTCTGCCCCTCTGATAAGAAATCTGACGATCAGAATCGCAGAATGAGATTTTGGATGATGAAGAAAATACTGGAATAAAAAAATTAAAAAGAATTTTCATTGCGTTCCAACGATGCAAGCTTCAACCTTGTCTATATGCATGATATATATTCAGCTTCAATGTGTGCATATATATTTGAACGAAGGTGAGAAAGCGTTTGAATGCTAGAGAAGCAAGAGCGAGCCCTCGTAATCTTTAGCCCTTGAGGTCAGCACGAACGTTGTGTGAGCCTGGAAGATCTGCAGGAGATAGAGCGAGGCCAGTCTTCGGGATACTTGAGTCTCGTTTACAGCATACGTATATATACACATCCAAGTGCATATCACGAGCGCAAAGCCGGCGGGGGTTAGTCTTGCATACTTGTATAACTGCAGCACGAAGGATCGTTGCAACGCAATGGAGCTCGTGGCCTCTCTTCGCGGCCTCTCCGCCGGCGCGTTTTCTCCGTCTGGGGTATATATTATAATGCGGGAACCGCAAGAGTCGTGCCCATATAGCAGCACGCTTAAGACAAAGGGCTCGGATCGGCAGGTCCGATACACAATCCCTCGCTTCGACTCCCAAACCCAAGCTGAAAATCCACTTTTTCGATTTTTCCGGTGATTTCGGTCGACCGTCCATTATTAACGTGAAAGGTATATGTGATTTTGGGGTTGCGTTGGAGAGCTATCGTGGCTTTGGGGACTTGCCTTGTGCGAAGGCACATGCCCACCGGTCGACGATGCCCAGGCGCGAGGTTAAGGGAGCTTTCCAGTGTGAAATTTTCAAAAAATCGATTTTTTTTTGCTTTATCGAATAGTATACACTCTTCCGAATATTCCCTGAAATTTTCATGCCGAAATTCAGATTATTTCGGTTACTGTACAGCATTTCTTGGAAGAAGGCAACGGAGCGCTACAGCTGCCGCGTCGGCTTTGAACGCGTTTTTCTCGAAACAGCATTTTTCAAAACGGTGTCCAACTTGGAGGGCAGAGTTTTAAAGCTATCGAGTTGAATTTTTTACACAATATTCTTAACGTCATTGTTTATCGTGCTATGGAAGCTTTTTTTTTTTTTTGACATCTTCCTATTTTTTTGTAAAAAAAACTGCCAAAAAAAATGCTAAAATCGATACTTTTTTTTCAAACCGGCGCCATTTTTGCAAAAAAAAAAAAAAAAGCCTCCATAGCACGAAAGCCAATTATATACCGATCAATAATCTTTTTGTGTTTTTTGTTTCAGATCAAAATTGTGACCCCCAACGTGGACACCACATCCAAGTGCATTTTCTGCAACAATTGTTTCATCATTTTTATAGATATTAATTAATAAATAAATCGATCTTTAAAAAATTGTTTTGTATTGTTCAATACCCAATTAATATACAAAAAAAACTAGACCGATTAGATTATTTTTTCTTTAAAAAAAAAAATCGCGAAAAACAGCGATTTTTCGGGCTGTCACACTGGAAAGCTCCCTTAAAGTGCAGTAAAATTGTATGACGAACGACAATTACAATGGATTTTCAGTGATGTCATTCAAATAGATTTCTACGAGATACTTCTTCAACCCATTCATTGGCAGAGAGAACTCGACAAAAAGTGCTCAAATTGGCAGGACATTTTTTTATCCTGAAAACTTGTGCTCTGGGGTTTTTGAGGGTGGTGATTACGAATCTGAACTCAAAATTCAGGATTTCACAATGACGAACAAATATGGCGAATGAAAATACAAATAATACAGATTGATTTAGATGAAACTCGGTACTCAAGCTTGATATATTGCCACCTATTTATTGTATTATGCTCCATGTTATTGAATTCACTATGCAAAATTCCTTCATTTTGAGTTCAGCATGACACTCAGCGTCCCCGAAAACCCCCGAGTACCAATATTTATCCAAATCGAGCCGTTTTTACAAGTTTTTGAATTTTGTGTTCGGATTCGTAATAAGCGACCTCGAAAATCACAGAGTACCAATTTTTATCTAATTCGAGTAAAATTTTCAATTTTCGTCCGCCATTCTAGCGCCACCATCTTGAATTTTCCAATTTAAAGTTCAGATTCGTAATAAGCGACCTCAAAAATCCCGGATTACTAATTTTGATCTAAATCGAGTAAAGTTTTTGATTTTTGTCCGCCGTATTGGCGCCGCCACTTTGAATTTCCAAATTTCGACTTCAAATACGGATTCAGCGAGTCCAAAAACTCTCGAGTGAGGCTCCAATTTCAAATCAGAGCAAGTTAAATAGGGAAATAAAGGTTGACGGACTATTGCGTCAATGCCACACAGGGCACGGATTTATTTGACGCACTATTGCGTCAATGCCAACAAAGGGGTTAAAGACTCTCGCGGAGTTGATGAAATGATACCATTTCATTCAAATTTATACAGTAAATTTTTTGTCATATACTGAGTGCACTCACGAAATTGTAGATCCATCGTCTACACCGATTATATAAAATCTACAATTGAAAAAAACACCCATTTACATAGGGAGATGCCTATGCTTGTCGCTGAATGGCAGTTTTACGCACGAAATAGTGTGAAAAAAAAATGTTTAAAATGTTACGAAACACTGTAAAAAAGAAACTCAGTAGATCATGACTTTGATGATGACATCGTCATAATGTAATTTGACATTTTTTCATACCATTTTAAACATCTTTTCACACTATTCCGTTCGTAAAACTGCCATTCAGCGATATGAGCGTAGCATCTACCTATGCTGAGAAGTGTTTGTGCAATGGTACATTTTATAAAAACGATCGGTATAGACGATCGATTTGAAGTTTGAAGGATGCATTTAATATATGACAGAGAAGTTGCTGCAAAAATTTTGCTCAAGTGGCAACATTTCGTCAATTCTCCCGAAATTCCTTAAGCGATTTATATTTTTCTAAGATCCACTCATCCACTATATATTTCGTTAAGAAAATTCACCGTGCGGAATGCAGCGAGGTCCATCAAGGATCGTATTCTGTTTGACAATGCGGCAATCCTTCGAATCCAAATTTGATTCGTCCATTGGATACCAATCCCTATAGATCCCTGTATATCTCTAAAGATCCCTGTAGATAACAACATACGAGCATGACATTTTAGTATAGGGATCCCGTGGACCTATTGGATCCCTATCACGAAGTAGGTTCAAGTATGCCACCCCAATTGGACCCCTATGACAATTTCTGGCCGATATATAGAGAAGAAGCGGCTACCACGATCGAATAAGAGTTCTCGCGATCTCCGATCGGAAGAAGTTGTTGCATTGAGAGACCAGACGAGTGTAGAGTTCCTAGATAGGTGTATAATTGCCAGCGAAACGAAACGTTATAAGGCCGGTTATATTCTCGAGTTTAGCCTCGGTTTAACCTCATTCCTGACGCTGACGTCAGGTTTCGTCGCCTTTCCCTCGGCTGCTGTAGCGCAGTACGTGTAGAACTTTCAGCATCTCTCTTGAGACCGAGGGAGAGAGAGAGAGAGATGATCAGGTATATAGACACCAAGCGCATAAACGAACACCTATCGACTATTGTATCACCGGATCCTCGAGAGCTGAACGGCCATATTGGCTGGCTGGCAATCTTTGACTATCGACTCTTCCCCCTCCCCTCTGGATTTGCCGCGAAACCGCGACGTTGCGATATGCATATGCAACGTGGTAAATATTCCAGGCGTCACTTTCCCACGTCTTCTCCCGATTTGCCTCGAGGTGGTAATATTAATAGTGGCAAGAGGTGTTCACCGTAGACATCAAGACCCGAAGAGAATTGCCATTATCAATGGGCTCCATTGTTATCACTCGTTGAGATCTCTCGATTGCTCGGTGCAACCCGCAAAGCTACTTTGGATGGGAACATCATTGTTGAATCGCCGGGAGTAGGAAGACAATACTCTTCGTTTGGAATTCACCAGTTGGAGGCGATTGGACAGGTGAGTTCTCACGAAATCCTTCGATTACGTTGGGCGCGAGGCTACATGCTTTTTTCCCTACGATTTGCAACGTTCCTCCTCCCTCGCCCCCCCCCTCTTCCCTGAGGTAGAAAAGAAGATAATTAAATTTCCGATCAATGGATCTCCCGGGACGAGCGAACACCAGCGCGGGACAGGGGCTTACGTTCCGCCAGGACGTGTGTCCTTTTTTTCGAGACGACCCCCTCGCGCTTCCCCTCGTGTGTGGAAGCTGAGGAGAAGGAATGAGAGAGAGCCTTCGCTCTCGTATCTCCCCGCCTCCTCAATGGGGACGGGGTGAGGGGACGGGACAGAGATGAGAGAAAACGACTGGTGTGTTTGTACCGATGATCCACGGAGAACCCTCCGCGGGATCGAGTATAGCGCAGGTGAGTGTGGGGAACACGAGGGGGGTCAAGCCAAAGCGTCAATACCCTCCAAGCTAAGGTGGCTTCGACGACGCTCGGGCCCTCCTCTTTTCGAATCCCTTGAGGGCCCCCAGCCTTCTTCTTCTCATCCACTTCTTCTACTACTTCTTCTTCGTCTCCCTTTTTTTTCCTTATCTTCCTTTGGGCCTTCCCGCGCCCGTTCGTCCGTTCATCGCGTGAGGAAATTTGTGGCGGACCGGACGGACGACCCAGCAAGGCCGTCCGAATTCGGTCGAAAATATGACGTTCGAGAGATCTCTGTTTTCATTTGGGAACCGATTAACTCGATACCACGCAACGTTTCACGACTCGACGAAAAAATTGTCGATCTACGTTCTGGTCCAACATGTCGAGGGCCTCGTGGTGGAAAAGTTGAAATTTATTTAATAACAGTCCGGAAGATTTGGATTGATCGTTGGTTGAATTAAGTTGCTTGGAATAAATTGTATTTTAATTCAAACCCACACAAACCCAAACATTAATTCAAATATTGGAACTTTAATTAAAATATAAATCAGGGTTAAACATCAAAATTTAATTAATTGAATTTAATTGAAATTGCAATTTTATTTGAATTTAATTTAAATGTAAATCAAAGCTAAATATTAGTTTAACCATGAGTAAAACTTAAAACGTAATTTCAGTGTTAATCAAATACAAACATTAATTTAAACCTAATTAAATACAAATGTAATTATTTAACTGGCCAAAAACTCGTATAATATAATAAAAATAAAACTTCCAAAATCCAGAACGTTATTTCGACATCTCATTAAAGCTTTTCCCGATCAAAATTACATGAATTTCAATGTTAACCCAAACAAACCCAAACATTATTTTAAATGAACGTATAATTTAAGCATTAATATAAATGTAAATCAAATGTATACAGTAATCTAAATGTAAACAAAAACTTCAATTCAAATGTACCTAATATTTAAACATTGACTTGAATTTAATGAAATTTGAATTTAATTGTTCAGCCACTCTAAATCTCATATGTGCTTGAAATAAAAGTCGCAAAATCAGCCAAATTTCGTGGACATCTCATTGAATCGTTTCCCGAGCCAACGACCGTCCTCCACTCCAAATTGCTCTTCCCGTTTTTCTCCGTACACACGAGGTGGACGGTCCATCCTACAGGCTATACGTCCACATCGCATAGGTCTGTTGGAGAAATAAATTCGATGGTAATCGTACGGTTTATTCCTCCAGGTATTTACCTATCCATCTATGCATTACACGAACATATGCACATACGTATACACGTATATAGATTTACGAGTCCATAATGCAACGAGCCAAAGATGGTGTGTCCGTACCACGCCGGAGATGATGATGCAGCATGAGCTAGTCCGAGAGAAAGCGAGAGAGTGCCTCTCCTTCTTGAAGGAGAGGAATCATCATTGTTACAGAGCCTTGGCTCGATGTCTATTTAATTTGACTGCCGTAGCTCCGTCCGTATATATATATATATATATATATATATATATATATATATACATACGTGGGGAAAGTTGATTTCGAAGACATTTGATTTCTACGACCATTCTTAAAACAGACGTGCCCGGAGCCAACATTACGTACATATAACGGGTTCGAAATATCATTTCTCTGTAAATGCATATGGCGAACATCCTCGTATATTGCTCCTTCCCAACGAGAGAGTCAGGAGTCGAGGGAAGGGGGGGGGGGGCGTCGTGTAAGACACGAGAAACTTATGAGATATTCATCGTACAACGGTCTCTGACGTCTCAGATTCCGAGGCATAGTTCCACGAAGGAAAAAATCAAAAGACCATCTATAGTCTCAGAAATTTCCCGTACCAACTTCGACACTGGGCACATCGTGCAACATGCATACAGGGTGAGAATTATAAAGTAGCCTGGTATTTTTTAAGGGTTTATGCCTAGTTGTAAAAGTAAAAAAATCATGTTTTTCAAAAGCAATATCTTTTGACAGTATATCATCTTTGTATGCGTTCTCGAAGTTGGTGAGCAAAATATTTCTTAAAAACTACTGCATCGATCTTTCTGCAAATTTTTAGGGCTTTTTCTGGTTGAAAAAATATAGTATTTATTCGAAGGGGTTTTTCCGCGGTGTACCCTTTTGATTTGATGAACGAACAATGGCCATTCCTTCAAAAAAAAAAAACAAGACTACTTTGAACACGCGTCATTATTTTTTAAATTTGATGTTTGGGAAATTCCTTTGATTGATCATAGGGTTAACTGATATACTAATGGAATCTATTTGATTTTTTAATATTAGATGATCTGACTCAGAATGGCATGGCTCACCGCAAAAGACGTTTTCGAGAGTTGCTTTACGGACGTCGGCTATAAATCGTTCATAATTAACTTCTATTTATTCTATTTCTATTTTTCTATTTTTTCACAAAAAAAGTACAGAGTGTACTTCAGATGATACTTTTTCAAATATCTACTTTTCATATAAATTCATCATTGTGATTTTCTTCAAAAAAATTCAAAACAGGGCTGTTTTCGGCTGTTACAACTAGGCCCAACCCGTTAACGTGCAGAGATTTATTAATCCAGAAAATTCAGTTTTCAATGGTTTTTCGAGTCCTCTTGAAATAATAGCGATTTTTTCATCAGTAGTATTTGCCGTAAAAATTGAGAATTCCATAAACGATAAAAATTTCATTTCCAGTACAGCAGAACGGAGATAATTCAATTCCGAATACGAAAAACGAGGCAAATCGTCGGTGCATCTCGTCATTCAGATAAAAATGATCAAATAAGCATAAAGTGAACGAATGGAATTTGATTCCACCAAAAAAATGTTTTTTGCCCCCCGAGTGTTTCGTATTCGGAAATTAATTATCTTCATTCTTCTAAATTGAAAAGCGAATTTCGTTTTCTTTTCAGATTGCTCAATTTTTCTGGCAAATGCTACTCAGTACAAAAATACGCTATATTTTTTGCCGCAGAGAATTTCAAAAGCCATTGGTATCGTATTTTTCTCGCTGGCGAAATATCCGAGACAGACCCTTAAAGAAATTCATGGCCACCTTATCACCGTAACGCTGTAAATAAATATGAACGTGTGTGCATTTGGAGCAAGAGTTTTTCGACAATCAAACGCGTGTCTCTTGAGATCAAGTATGCGAACTCAGACGAGCCGCGCCGCGGAGACCTCGTTTTATTTACCGACGAAAATATTCGGAGTTTGGTTATGGTGCGCGCAGCTGAATTCCCCTCCCGGTGTATATAACGGCGCGGTGAATGCACCGTGTTCTCCGCGAGACCTCAAACGTTTCACCCTCTGACATTAACGACCGAGGTGAATGTTTGTTATTTTCTTCCTTTTCCTTATTTTTTCCTTCTCCCCTTTAATTTCATTTCAAGTATCGCAATCCGAGGAGTATATCGTAAAATAAAGGTTCGACAGTCCTCGGAGAGTCCGCAGCCACAGGCTTTATGTGTGCAGATGTATCTGTGGATGTAGCATCTTGAAAAACGACCCTAGAAAACCTGGCGTCGCGCGGAACGATGACACAATCTTGATTCGGAAAGATTCTTCGGGAAACCCCCTACCTGTTGGTGAGGGTTTTATTATTTTTTTTTTCAACCTCCGGTTGCAACATTGCTTCGAGTATTTTCTCGACGTGGAGTCCGGTTCGGGAAGAATGTTTCGGCCCTCCATTGGGTGGTCTTAATAATGATACTGGATTTCCGAGGGATCCTGAGGGGCCCTAATAGTTGAATACAATACGGAAGTTGTCAAAGTCTCAATCTTTCGTGCGCACACGAAAGTCCCTTGCTAATTCTGCCGGCCGGGGGGCGGGGGGGGGGGGGGGGGGTATTCATTCTGGGCGATTTCTAGACTGTCTCGCGGAACTATTCGGGTTTGAAAAAGAAAATAGAGATCTGTTTGGTCGAGCTAATTTATGCAATTTTTCGTTAAATGTCTGGAATACTTGTTTTTATTGAAACATAAAATTAAAATACTTTTTAGTAGCGATGAAAAATCAAATGAAAATATATTTCTTTTACAGCAAAAAAATGTAAGATGAAGTCCTTTTCATCAACGAAATTGAGATAAAAATGAAATAAGTTTTTAATAGCAAGGTAATGCAACGAAATACTTTTTTTTATAGCACAAAAATGCAAAAAAATACATTTTTAAACAGCAAACAAAATGCAAAGTGTCGTATCTATATTCAATACCAAAAAACGTAAAAAAATATTCTTTCGATACCAATAAAATGCAGATCAATTAAATTTTCTAAATAGCAAAAAAACACGACGAAACGATTTTTTAACCCAAACAAGCTCAGCTGAAAAATGTTGGCTCAAAATGACCCCGTGTGGGCCCGAAGAGTCGAAACATTCGCAGTTCCGTTTCATCGTGCTCTTCGGAGTCATTAGATCCGAAAGGTGACCGAGGGATAACGGAACGGTCTGAGCTGCATGCGGAGGACAGGCTGGGAAAGAGAGCACGACGGACAGACTCGAAATCAAAGCAGACCAGAGTAGGTAAAAAACGAAAGAAGCGTCAAGTTAAGAAGACGATGAAGTGAGAAAGAGAGCGGGGAAAAAAAGTGATTTCTAAGTCCGGTTTTTGGTGAATGCGCGCTCGCTCGCACCATTTGCGTGACGCTTGTTTCCTGCTACTCTTCGGGACCTATATACGTATGTATACGGGACAGATGTCACATGGGCCATTCTGGAATATACGAGAGAGCAAGAGTCCCGAGAGACACAGAGAGCCACCGAGAGAGAGAAGAGAGAGAGAGAGAGAGAGAGAGATGAATGTTTTTCGAAAGGACAGTTGCCGCCAACGCATGCCGTTCGCTTCTTAGCCCGGCGTTCAAGTCTCCGAGTTTCTACTATCCGTTTGAGAAACGTCGGCTGTCCGTACTCTCTCGGGTGGCCGACCCAGTCGCCGTCGTCTCCGGCCCCCGAAGAAATTCCTCTCTTGCGTAATTCGTAGGCAAAGAAACACGAGAAACGTTCATTCGCATACGTTCCGTGTGCCTATTTGCGCTTTCCAATCAACATACACGGACGCGCCATGTCGATGACTCGCCGTCCATTTTCCAAAGACAGTCGAGTACCTCTACGGGCCCTTAATCTTCGACTTGCCACGAAACTTCCACTTGACCCGCCTATCAGCCAAAAAATCAGTTGGTCCAGTTATCCAACATGGAGTACAGAGTTTTTCAACCCCAGAACAAGAAGATCCAGTTCTAATTCCTGCCAAAGTCCTTGAGACGCACCGCGGCACGGTTTTCCGTGTCGTCGTCGCGTTTAAATCCCTCGAACCTCGAAATTCAGCCTGGAACTATTGGATCTTGTGGTCATTTTCACCTTGTGGAAGCCTCCAGCAAGGTCCATCAACTCGGACTACATGGAGATCCAACATGGAGTACATTGAAGGACTTGACTCGAGTGCCAGCTCCTAGCCGAAAGTTACCGGATAAAGAACAGCTTTTCTAATGACTTCTATAGTTACCTTAGTACGAAATGGTATTGAAGTTTGCATCGTTGGAATGTAACAAAATGATTTTTTATTGCTATTTTTCAAAACTAATTTTTTTTTACCACATATAGGCTACAAATATCACTGAAATATTTTTCAACGTTCTTTTCGCAATAAAAAAAGAGACGAAAAAATAAATAAGGGTTTTCGTTGCATTCCAACGATGCAAAGTCCAACACCATAGTACGGACAAGTACTATGGTAACTTTAATTATAAACGTATTGAGGTAACTGAGAACGTACTAATGTAACTTTGAATATAAAAGATGGAGGATCTACCATCTTTTTCTTTATAGTTTATAGTTACCGTAGTGCTTCTCCGTACTAAGGTAACTATAAAAGTCGTTATGTATCCAGTAACTCTAAATATAACAGATGGAGGATCTACCATCTTTCTTTTAATAGTTTACCAGGTGTAGAAGTATGAAACCGGAATTTCCCTATAGATGGTGCTAGCCATCAGTTTAGGGGCCGTAAGACCGCTTCTGCAGCGCCATCATCTCCCTCTAACAGCTGACGAAGATTTTCAACACACAACAACCCAAGTTCCCTACACCGGTATATTTTTCTATAACCTTAAACATGTCGAGTTTTGTGCCCACGAACTACGATTTGCGGACAGCATTGGTTTTCTGTTATCATTTGAAGAAAACTGCTGCAGAATCGCATCGAATGCTTGTCGACGCTTACGGTGAACATGATCTTGGTAAAACACAGTGTTTCGAGTGGTCCAAAAAATTGAAAAGTGGTGATTTTGACGTGAGAAACGAAGAGGCTGGGAAACCACCGAATAAGTTCACAGACAACGAATTGCAAGCCTTATTGGACGAGGATGATACTCAAAGTCAACAAGAACTCGCGGATCGGTTGAATGTAACGCAGGCAGCCGTCTCCGTTCGTTTGAAAGATTTTTTTATCATTTTCAAACAACAGACGTGTAGTTTTTACAAAAAAAAATCCGGTTTCATATTTCTACACCTGGTAAAATTACCTTAGTGCTTGTCCGTACTAAGGTAACTATAAAAGTAACTAGAAAAGCTGTTATGTATCCAGTAACTCCAAATATGATAGATGGAGTATCTACCATGTTGTATATTTATAGTAACCTTGGTACTTGTCCGTACTGAAGTACCTACGAAAGTAACTATAAAAGCTGTTGTACATCCAGTAACTTTTGGCTAGTAGCTAGCAGTCTGATCAAATCCTTCAATCGTGTACGCAAGTCCCAACGTCAACGTCCAGTCTGCTCGGAGTATTTGTCTCTGCAACTGTCACTGCAGTTTCTCGACCAACCGATGAAAATACAAGCTGAGAAGCTTCAATGGAGCTCGTTCCATTAATTATCCGGGCATTCCTAAATTGGCGCGTCTTCAACGCTGGCCTGACCCTCCCTGCTCAGCCCAGGCACGTCGTAAATGTCACCAGCTCCCGGCCTACTTGGCAACCATCGGCTGTCTTGGCCGGGAACTGGGGCTCTGCCACCCCCAAGAACCATTTCCAAAAGAAAATAGCTTTCAAAGTCCCTTTCTCTCCTACCCAACCCAACGGCAACGAGCCTCCACAGCCTGTGCACTGCTCCAACTCGCTATTCGCTACACCCCTACACTCATCCGTGATCCAACAGGCTCCTGTCAAACACTCACCGATTCGTAATCCCAACAGTCGTCCCTAGAGTGCCCCAACGATTTATCCAAAGTCCCGTTCGTGCGAGCAGAAGTCTTTTCGTTCAGCACATGGACACAACTTTCCCAGCACTTACAGCTTTCAATCACCTCGATCACATCGCGCGCACGTGAATCTCCGCACCACCGAAACTCGTGCGCATCATTCTCGACTAGTCTCGCGAGTTCTTCGATCACTTCGGCAATCCGCACGCGGTTTAACCTCGTGTCCCGCGTTCCTATTCGCCGATCCACAGGCGAGTGTGATCGAGCGATCTGGAGCGCTGGGTGGTTCAACTTTAGCCGCGATTTTCACGGTGCGCGTATATCGCGATAAAGAAAAAACGCACACGCACACACACCGCGAGCGTGGGTGCTCGTTGATAGAACGCTCTGCGTCTGATAAGCACACCGCCGTGAGGTTGCCCCACGAGTCGCTCTCGTCGTTATCACTGTCAACACGACGTAAAAATCCGACGTTCACATTCTACTCCGGCCCGAGTAGCCTGTGCGAGCAGAACACAAAAAAAAAACAGTAAACACACACACGCGCACGCACACGCGACGCGCGGTATATTCGAGTAAATCGAATAGCGCGATTCGTAACGTGAACGATTTGAGAATCTGCTTGGCGAGATGCCGAAGAGTCGCGCTGGTGAAACGCTTTTACGAGGAGAAAAATAAATATCGTCTCGTTCGGGTTGTTCGGTCCGCTCGCGTCTCACCTTGCGGAGCGAGTCTCCGGGGCGGCCATGCAGCGCAGGTCCCCGAGCACGCTGGGGCCTCAGCCGTGAGGCCCCCCCCCCTTCCCTTGCGCCGCCTTTCGAGTGCCCCCACCACTGCGGGCGAGCTCCAGGCAGCGTGGCCGTGTGTATACGTTCCGAGATCGAGACGGAGAGGAAGGATATGTATGTATACACATTGGGCCCCTGGGCCAAGCAATGCCAGACTGTAGAAGCGAGAGAGGAGAAAAGGAGAGAGCCTGGCTTTGGCCAGCAGCCGTGAAGCTGTAGGAGAGTAACAACAGCCAGGCTCGAAAGAAAGGGAGGGAGGAGAAGACAGAAGATACCTCTGGCACTTCCCCCTCTCGTTCTCCGGGGACCCACGGGCCCCGCTCCCCCACCACTTTCTTCTCTTCTAGGCAGGTATACGCACCTATATACATGACAACGAGAAACCCGCGCACCTACATACATATCTCTTGCTCTAGGGCTCCCCTCGACTTTTGTCGGTACTCGGCTTGTTCTCTCTCTCTCTCTCTCTCTCTCTCTCTCCCTCTCTCTCTCTCTCTCTCTCCCTCTCTCCCTCGCTTTTTCTCTCTACATACTGTCTGGGTACAGATATGTTTATACCTTTCCTGCGACTTGTGAGCTATCCTTCGATCCTTTTTCTCTCTCACTCTCTCGTCCTCGCTCGTCATATGTTCGAATTTGAAGGTACACACGAGCGAATGAAGCGGGATGGCAGCGGTGTGAGAGGCCCGTGGGCCCAACCATCGCCGCCGAGGCCCCTCGCTTTTTTACCTGGACGATCGCGGACGGTAGGCGAATCGGGTAAAAAAACACGTGTTCTCGGATTTGCTCGATAATTAACCGCGACGAACCCACCAAAGATGATTTCTCCCGAGCATTGGCGATTCACTAATATACGCGCCGTGGAATTTCGTGGATTTTGCGATGCGCCTGAAGAACGACAGAAGAGAAAAATGAAAGAAAAAAAATAGAGGCCACACGGTCGTCCTACGTATAGGACTGTTGGATTTGAGCCTCTTGATGTGTATTTAATGTATGCACATATGTATATACACACATATATATGAGTGTATATGTATATAAATATGTATATATAAATATATATATATATATATATATATATATATATATATATATATATATATATATATATATATATATATATATATATATATATATATATATATGTATATATATATATGTATATATCACGGAGAGTCGTCGGTCTATTCCCGCGAGAGAGGGCACGAGCCCCGAGCTAGTTGCACTCCCAAGAATGTCGATACGTGACGCTTACGTAATCGCGTGTTCTGCGCGCCTTGAGTATATGCTCGTGCGGTCGTTGTGTAAATCTTAGGAGAGGCGGCCACCATCGGGAGAGGCGTGAAAATGTTAAACGCATCCATTACTGAGAAGAACTCAGCTCTCTCCTCTCTCTCTCTCTCTCTCTCTCTCTCTCTTCCCTTTTTGCAATCGGCAGCCTTCCGTCTCTTTCTCTTTTGAACAGCTTCTTCGTCATCGCTTATTAACACTTCGCCATATAGTCGAATATGTTTGTCCGAGAAAATCGTGCCCGCGCAAATGGATCGTGAAGACGTAGACGTAAAGCAGCGAGTTGCTCGCTCTCACCACGATTTCACGTGTTATTAGGCAGAATAAGGAATAAAGAAGACGTAAAGGGGCGTTTGTAATAAATCATTGAATAATAAATGAAATGAGACGCATGGATAACTGGAATTAAATAAAATTGATGACATTAAATGTATAATATCAATGGAATTATATAATTTCGATGAATACCTTGAATGTGAAAGGCAAATGAAAAGTTATTAATAGAAGAGAGTGGTATAAATAATAAATTAACGAATCGTTTAGATAAAGAACAAAATGAGATGAACGGGTAACAGAAAATAAATAAAATTAATCAATTGAAATGAATACAATTAATGAAATCATAATATTTCGATATATACATTTAATATCAAAGGCAAACATCTCAGATTCCATAGCTCGGAGGTCTTC
>OX632363.1:35277862-35365967 GCA_951751655.1 Ophion costatus
GAGAATAAGGTGGGACCTCGCGAGTGAGTGCAAGAGAGGGTACGGTGATCGCCAGCGGGATCCCGACGTGTTTCATGAAATTTATCGACCACCGAGCCATTATTCTTATCTCTCTTACTCCCTTTCTCCCTCGCCCGGTTTCGTTAAGGGGGGGGAGATACCTTTAGTCGAGAAAAAAATTCGCAGATTTTCATGATTTTTTTCGAAAAGGAAAAATTTCTTCACCTTGTCAAGACTCAGGGTGTGTTTTAATACTTCTTTTGGCTGTCACATGGTATTTATTTTATATTATTAATCTTTAAAAATAGCGGAGGTGTATTCTAGACTCCATTTTCAAAACTGGCGTGACGTAGAGTTCAAAAACTTATCGATCGATTCTGATGAAATTTGGTATAAGTCTTTTTAACCTTATTGTCTAAAACATGAACTTAAATTTTTCTAAAAATAAAAATAGAAGTACTTTTTTATTGCAAAATGTACCGATTTTTATCGGAAAATTCAATGTGGTTGTTTCAAACTGTACTATTTAATCGATTTTCAACATTTTTCACTTTTTCTTGGTTCATATTCTGCGTATGAGAGTTATTGAGGGAAACATCTTCGTTGGCTTCGTTTTAGATCAATCCTGCCGATGCTACGTGTCACGCCGTCTGACAACGTCCGCCGCAAACCGTTTAGAAGACCGTGCCATACTTCCGCCATTTAAAAAAATTTATCATCATAAAAAAATATTATGTTTCAACTAAAAGTAGTAATCAAACATGCACTAAGTCTCAAAAATGGTGACGAAATATTTCCTTAAAAAAGAAATCATGAAAATCGGCAATCGTTTCCTCGCCTGAAGGTATTTTCCCTCTTAATGCTTCTCCGCGTGTGTATGGGGGGCAGCGAGTCTCCGGCACGTTTGTAATCGTATAATGCCTCCATAATCCCACTGTAACTTTGTCGACAAAGAAAGATGGAGAAAGAGAGCGAGAGAGAGAGAGAGAGAGAGAGGGGGGGGGAGCTCATCGGAGCATGATATGAGCTCCGTTGACTGCTCCGAGACCTTCTCGTTAATAGCATAATCCAGAGACAAATTATTTGTTTAATCCCGCGTGACCTCGTCATGTGTTACCTACAAACCGTATACGTGACTCGTATGGCTGCGTGCTTATACTACGTTTGAATTATCCCTTGTCTATCTCCGACTCGCCTGTAGAACGAACCACGCGATCAGATCTCATACACGGCTCGCGAAACCTAATAACGTTAACACACCGAGAAAAACGATTCGGTTGAATAAACCAATGATTATGGGCACGGGGGAGTAATGAACCGCGAGCCTTTGAGGACGGCCTTCAAAGTTAAATGTCTTTTTAAATCGATTCTCCTGGTACATATATTTGGTATATATACGTCTATAATGAAATTGGTTGAAAGAGTAAAAAGAAAAAATGGTCGAAAGCTATTGTTGTAGATCGAATAATTTTATACAAATTGTATCGTTTCTTATTGATAAATAACATTAAAAAAAGAATCGGTCGAAAATAAATATTAAATATAAAGGTTAATCATATGAAATTATAAAATCAGAAGTAACGTCGTACTTATTTTGATTTTTTAATTTTATATGGTTAATTTGTCAGTTTTAATATTTTATAATTTTTTTTTCTTCATATTTTATATTTTTTTTTTATGCTCATTTCGTACATTTGCTTATATACGAATGTATGAAGTAGTCCGACCTGCAACACTATCGTCGCACCGTTTGTAATAATAAACGGTGCGACGTTGCGACCTTTTATTGTATATGATTAATTTATCAACTTTATATTTCATGTTTATTTTTTATTATAATTTTATATATTTGTGTATATATATATATAATATGTGTGTGTGTGTGTGTGTGTGTGTGTGTATACAGTAACGTCGTACGGTTTATTATTTTTTTATTTTATATGTTCGATTTTTCTTTTTGATAATTATTTTTAACTATAAACTTACGAACTTTATAAGAAAATAAAAGTTTATAAAAATTCGTAAAAAGTTTCACAAGCATATATATGACAAAAAAACGGCACCAGGTTATAGTTGCACGTCGAATAATTTCACGCATTTATGTACACATAGAATTATTTTATCTGCAACTCTAACGTGATACCATTTTTGCTCTTCCACTTTTCAAGCAATTTCATTTTTTTCCCACCACTCGCACTTCCAAAATGCAATAATGCTCAAAAATAATTCAAAAACGAAATATCGGATGAAAAACCATTCGTCCTCCCTACTCCACCTCGCGCAATAATCCTTTCCATTGATCGTTCCGATAATGGTAATTCCCATTTTTTAGGCGACCACTCGCAGTCAGATCGCCAGAAAAACAAAACGATTGAAATGATTATTCGCACAAGTGCTATCCATCAGTTACATACATATATATATTCGACTGTAATGATTTCCCGATCACGATGCAAAATAAGTTGCCGCCGCCAAAGTGGAGACCAAATCTCATTCTCACGTCCATTTTTCATCTGCAAGGTAAGCACCGCTCGCCCCCCTCCCTCATGGCTCCTCGACCGCGCGGCATCCATCTTTCTGATCTCATCTTTATATCCATCTCTCAAAGTCTCATTCGGCCCACCCTCGTGTCTACACATACGTCGAGTTTCTCTCATTGAGACGATCGAGGCGAGCTCTTCGATCCGCTCGCGCTAATCGTGGCATAAAACGATCCCGCCAGGAACGTTGAACATTTCTCGAGAATTCTTCTCGCCGATTGTGCGCATCTTCGGTTGTATTTTCCACGCGATTACTTAATTACCCCAACGCTTCTCAACGAGCCTCGCACTTACCGTCCACAAGGATAAATTTACTCATGTTAAAAAAAAAAAAGAAAAAAGAAAAGAGACAGAAAGACGAGGGAAAAATGAATTCTCTTTATTCAGTATGACGAGAAAGGTTGCAACGGGACGAGAAAAGCCTCCTACGAGAATCCACCCACGAGAATCAATATTTGCGAAATCGAAGGAAGTGGCAAATATTATGTCGATGGTCATATTCTTGTGTGTCTGTTATTATAATATATATATATATATATATAATGGACTTGCTGCTTTACACCCGGAGGGAATTCTTTGGCGGCCTCTCAAAGGAATTTACCCGAGTCGCACCGCGCTGTCATTCATTTTACAAGCCAAAGTCAGGTGTATAGCCTCATCCTCATGAGAGAAATTCTTCATAAAACATTACATATATCCCTCGATCTTTTTTTTTCTCTCGTCGTTCAACGTTGAAACGACAGTTGAGTGCGCGCATACTATGCTCCGAAGATTGCTCGTAAACCCTCGAGCCCTTGAGCCGCAACGAATTATTTCTGTATTTTCTCCACGTAAGGGAAATGAGAAAAAATAAAACTCGCACAAAATTGCACCGAATGAGGTGAAATGGCTGGTGTAAAAATTCATCGTGTCAATTTTCATTTTCCCGATGGGGAATAAATCTGTACGAGTATTTTTTGAGTCGAGGGATTATTTTTTTCGATATTATGCTCATCGCTCGAAGCACCAGTAGTGATTGGAGCATGAGAAGGATGATGTTGAAGCTTGCATCGTTAAAGACGACGAAAATTCATTCTTTTTGATTACTCCATTTTTTTGCCGATTCAGGCCGGTTTGGGACGAGTTGAAATAATTAGTTTTTTTGCATTTTTTCAACGTCAACATATTCAAGAATGTGTGAAAAAAATGTCGAGGCAAAATATTGCAAATTGACCAAGTTACAGATGATTTAGCGAGAGCAGGTAGCGCAACGATTCACGTAAGTATAGTAAAAATTTCAATCGCGTTTTTTTCAAAACGACTTTTTTCGACTTGGTTGGAAACATAAGTCTACCTATAATTTTCCGATTTTCACTTACAAAAACCGATAGTTCCGTAATTGCAGTAGCTGTCGCTGTACGTAGCCGTTTTTTTTTGAAATTTTGTATTTAGTAAGCCACCAAATATAAGTAAAAATTTCGCCGATATTACACTTTTTTAACCCTTCATTGATACATTTATATTTGGCGACGGCTTTGGCACACTGGATTAATTACACTCGAATAGTACTTTACCCACCTACCCTTAACAATCCTTCAACATTTTAAACAATTATTTCTAAATATGTCTGCATAATTAAAATGCGGAAAGTATAAAATTGAATGGTTGTAAAAAATTATGGAAAACTTTCAGTTTTCGGACAGTGAGCATTTCATATTAATCTCGTCCGGGTCAAAATGACCCAGTGTGTCAGGGAAGGGTAACACTCGACACTCCGTGATTTTTTTCGCAACACGGCTTCCTACAACGAGAACTACATTTATATAGATTATAAAACTTTTTTATTTTCATTTTTTAGACCAACCACTGTCACGTTATCCATCCGGTCGTTGGATCACATTTTTAATACAGAGGCTCTGTTATGCCTCAACAATATTTTTAGCTTTCATTTTTTTTAATTTAAATTTACGCGAAATGAGTTCAATGCATGCTTAACGATATACCTTTTTTCCAAATCCCAAATGAATAATCCAACAGACAACAAAAATACGTAAAACGACCATTTTCCATCCTTCCTTTGACCGTGAAAATCCCTAAAGCCTTTTCACGTATTCTCATTAGAGATTTACGACCTCAATTTGGGAAAAAAAAAACTTTTGGATAATGATGAAAATCGGACGAGAAATCTTCGCGAAATGGCAACTTTGCGAGTATCGCGAGCAGATTGAGGCTCGTAAATTGACTCAAATTGTTCCCATTTTTTCCCTTCCCTCCCCCTTCTTTTTTCTCTCCCCCCGTTTCTCCTTGCGTACATCACGGTGCCCGTTTCCCCGTCGACAAAACACGTTATAAACGTCGTATTCTTCTCGATTTCGGCTCCTTCGATTCCCAAAGTTTATGAGATTAACGAGAACGCGGACGTGGTGTCCTTAGCGTGTGTGGAGCTTGAGGAGAAACGACTTTTTTGTCTTTAAGACTCCTCTCTCTCTCTCTCTCTCTCTCTCTCTCTCTCTCTCTCTCTCTCTCTCTCTCTCTCTCTCTCTCTCTCTCTCTCTCTCTCTCTCTCTCTCTCGCTCCGCCTCCTCGAAATCTTACGTATACGATTGTGCATCGTCCCCTTAACTCTTTTATTCCCATCTTATACCGTCCCGATTCCGAGTGCACGGTTTAAAAGTCAACGAGGAAGGAACATTCGCAATTCGCTCTGGTTTACCAGATGCGCCGGTCTCTCCGTCGTCCCGCCGATGCCTCCTGCACTAAAAACCAGCTCGATTTCGCAACTTTTTCCACGAATTACCCACCGTAGGGGAGCCCGCGAGCTTCCGAATGCATAATATATGCACCAGTCGAAAGTCTTCGAAATCACATTTCGCTCGTATATCCACAACCGAGATAGAGAGGCAATCGTCATGGACAAACGTCACTCTATGGAACATTCCACGCTGACTCTAACGTTTTTTTTTTTCGCCGACGACGCTTTCCAAACCTTTTCCCTTGTCTAATTCAGCCTTGGGAATGTAAAACGAATTATACGAAGCCAGGGAACAAGATTTGGAAAGCCATTATTCTCGTTTACTTTTTATCTGTCTAACGGAATGGGCGACCTGAAATTATTGATGGGGGAAAAATGTTCTTACTTGGAGTACCCCATACATACGAGGTTCGGAGGAGATTGATGTAGATATAGGTATAGACATATACAGGCAACATTCTTCCTCTCGCAAGACTCGTTCACGAAACATCGATTCGAGACAATATAGTTTTTTTTTCCACGGGACCCCCCGGCCCACGGGGTGAATCTCGCGAGGGCGAGAGAGAGAGAGAGAGAGAGAGAGAGAGAGAGAGAGAGAGAGAGAGAGAGAGAGAGAGAGAGAGAGAGAGAGAGAGAGAGAGAGAGAGAGAGAGAGAGAGAGAGAGAGAGAGAGAGAGAGAGAGAGAGAGAGAGAGAGAGAGAGAGAGAGAGAGAGAGAGAGAGAGAGAGAGAGAGAGAGAGAGAGAGAGAGAGAGAGAGAGAGAGGGAGAGAGAGTTTTGCAGAACTGTTAGGGGAGAAGCGAGAGAGGAGCAACAGGTCGGTACACCTGTCGTGAGGGAGATCAGAAAAGAGAAAGAGAGACAGAGAGAGAGTCTCACACGTTGTGAGGGTGTCGTATCATTCGTTTTTCTCTAATTCTTTTCATTTTTTATTCGTGTCGCCGCCGACGTTGTCTCTCTCTCTCTCTCTCTCTCTCTCTCTCTCTCTCTCTCTCTCTCTCTCGTTTCGTCGCTTCCACGCTGAGTTTCCTCCTCCTCCTCCTCCCCCCTCCCCCTCTTCCGCTTTGCGCTCCTCCCTCTCTCATTGTTTGGGGCGTCGATGCACTTTTACAAAGGCGCAACGACGTTTGGCCCCACGCGCGCCAATTCGATCTCGTTTGTTACGAGAATTTCATCGACTGTGAAAAGACCACCTACAACCACATCGTCACTCACGATCGTTGTATCGAAAGAGAGAAAAATAAGTCGGCAATCAATTCGCTCGCTCGTAAACAAATGCTCTTCAATATCTTCAACTCCTTTTTTATCTTCTGATTTTAGCAGGGACTTATGAATAGTTGTAGAAGTTTGAGTAGAATGAGAGAAGGACGAAAAATGGCGTGCGTGCAGCCCGCTGGAAAAACGCGGTAGAGAACGAATTCGAACAAAAATATTAGTGCAAAAAACGTACGATTTGGAGCACGAGTTGGAGGGATAATGTCATCAAGTTTCCTCTTGCGTTTGAGGAAAATCCAGCAATTTGATGACTTTGGAATACCCGTCCGGAAATGGTCGCAGGGAACCAATAGGATTTCCATACATGCCCCCCCCCCCCATCATACTTTCTTATCCAATGGGTCATTGAATTGGGTCTCTATACTAAAACGTCAACGATTAAAGTCGGGATTCTCCATCCAATGCACGAATCCAATTCCAATCCCAAAGGATTCCCACATTATCGAACAAAATCCGATCCGATTCTGGATACGTCCCATCGCTTTCTTCACATTGAGTTTGCTAAACAAAATCTATAGATATTCAAAATCACTTAAGAAGCATTTCTTAAAAACCAAATTGCATCACATAACGGAAAATCCACTTTAATTATCATTTATTATTGTGTTGCCTGCACGTCGGCATAATGTCAGGTTATGTTCCAACGCGCCCAGCTTTTTCTCGTGACTTTTCACATATTTTCTATTCGAACGTGCTAAGAATTCGCGAACGGCGTTTATTGGGGAACGGTGCAGAAAAACGCGAATGCGAAAAGCCAAAAGGAGATAATTTTTTTTTTTAAATAACACAAAATCTAAAATCGCGTAAACCGTGGGACTTTTAGTAAACTGAAATTCCAGCATATAGTAGGACATGATCTGACCTATCGACAGTTGCAGGATTAGCCATTAATTACAGGACACTCTGTATATATATGTGCATATATATAAGGGTGGTCAAAAAAATCGATTTCTTTTCTCAACGGAAAATTGAAGTATGTTAAGAAAAAGAAAGTTTCACAAAATTTGGGGATTCTAAACAATTTTTTAGCTAGTACCCAAACGCCTTTTTCACGTTTTTTTTCTCATGATTATTGGAGTATTAATTTTTTTATCTCGATGCAGCAAATGTTAGTGCGTGATCCAATGTAATGCTTGATTCAATTTTTTTTGTAACAATACACAATTTTTATTGAAATATATTTTTTACCATAAATAATTTGTATTTGCGGATTAAGAATTAATATATGTAATTCAGTTGTGAAAATTATATCGACCACTTGATGAACAAGAGCACGGTGTTTCCATCATTGAACGTCTAAAAAGTATGCGTGTTTTTTTTTAGTAGTATGTTTTTTTGGAGTAAGAAAACAAATGAACAAAATTGACGAAAAATCGAAAAACAAAAAACTAAAAACCGTTTGAGCACTACCTAAAAAAATGTTTAGACCTCTCAAAGTTTGTATGAATTACTTTTTCATAATGTAGTAACATTTTCTGTTGAGTAGCACGGAAAAAAAAATTTTTGAACCACCCCCACATACATATATATATATATGAGGTATTCCACGTGAATCCGGTAGACTTTTTCCCTGACCCCCGCTAATTCGATTTAAAAAAATCTGATTCCATTGACCCTAAAAGCCACCCTGAATTTTTTTTACATTTTTCGAAACAACCCTTAGTCAAAAACCTTCTTTTTCCGAACAAACGCCCCGATTTAAAAATATGAAAAAATTCCCAAAAAATGCTTGATTATATGTGAAAATTTTCAAGCTATCACCCGCAGTGGAAGTATGATTTTTTCGTTAGCAGTGAAAAAGTTCTGGTATTAATTTCAATTGAAGTCGTCTTCGGCACAGAAAAAATCATACTTCCACTGCGGGTGATAGCTAGAAAATGTTTACATATAATCACGCATTTTTGGGAATTTTTTCAGATGACTAAATAGGGGCGTTTTTTCGGACAAAAAAAATTTGCTACTAAGGGTTGTTTCGAAAAATGTAAAAACAAATCAGGGTGACATTTAGAGTCAACGGAATCAGATTTTAAAAAATCAATTTGGCGGGGGTCAGGGAAAAAGTCCACCGGATTCACGTGGAATACCTCATATATATATATATATATACCCAAATATATGCGAGTAAAATCGGTAAGGCGTGAGAGCGATGGGGAGACGCAAATCCAGCGGCGCGAGAGAGGAGTCAGCAGCTCTATACGAGTACGTCACCTTTGCGTGTTTACCTCTCTCGCGAGCCGACCGGTTTTCTCGTTTCTCTCTCACCTCCTTGCCGATCTTCTCTCGTCGCTCGGCTCGCGGATGATGCTTCGCGCCCGCAGACTCCTTACACCAGTTCTCGCTGCTTCGGACGACCACGTGAGGCCTCTCATCTCGTCCCTCATCGCTGCACAACGCCGAGGCGATTTTACCACTCGTATATCCGTACAACGACGTCGCGACTGCTGCGTACGCGCCGCGCCGATTTCGCGACGACCAGAATCTTTCTCGGTCCAGAACGTACGCGGCCACATGCGATGCGGCCGGGTGTAGGACGTTGAAGTTTGTCTCGTTGGAATGCAACGAAAATTAATTTTTTCTCACTTCCCATATTTCCTTTGGTAGATCTAAGCTACGGAAATCACGAAAACTTTTTTTGGATCCTTATTTCACGATCTACAACGTGAATCTGCGGTAGATGATTTTGCATAATAATATTTTGGATTTTGGATAAGATCAAAAATTCTTTTTAACTTTTTATTAATTTTATATTTTTTTATATTTTTATCATACATAGAAAATTCGTATTTATATATTTTTCACTTATTTTTATTGTTGTACCGAAAATTTCTTTGCACATTTTTATTGGAGATCTCCGAATAAGTCTTTTGGAAATAATTGACGGATTTTGGTAGCGAAAATGACAGGCAAGTCTTACGAGAAAGTGGGGGAAAATGTTCATTGCACTCCAACGATGCAAAGTTCAATCTCATCCAAGTGTTGCATCCTCGGAATGTGGCGAACATTCGTTAACTTTTAAATGTATTTCTTTATTTCTTTAATAGACTTATTCTTTATTTATTCCGTATTCTTTATTTTCTTGTTCTTTATTTATTCTATAGATTCGAGCCTGTCGATCTCCCATTAGGATCCTGAAGAAATTTACTTTAAAAAATCGGGGCCTCCTTGAGTCGAAGAACGAATTAAAAAAAAAAATTCCAGTGCATTTCACCAATGCAACTAATACGGAAAATTCGACCTAATGCAGAAACTGTCAATAAACGGAGTAATCGAGGAGGAAAAATGGCAAGATTTACTGGGATTTCAAAAATTACCATTAAGTGATTAGGGAAATAAAAACAATGAGTTGCTTGTAAAAGTTTGAGAAAAAAAGTTATTTTACTTCCCGAGGAATAGCCCATGGAAATCTATACATATGTATTATGGGAGGAATACACATACATATATGTATAAAAAATATATTCCACAAAATATCCTGACGTCGCTATATCTCCCTCCCTGCCCTCTCTCTCTCTCTCTCCCTCCCTCCCCTCGACCCTTGCGGTCCCTTTTCTCCCTTTATCGTTATCGTTTTTCTTCGTCCGCCTCTTATTCCCCTTATGGTGCCTTTTCACTGTCTCTCTCTCTCCTCGCTGTTTTCTCTCGCACTCCATCAGACGGACGCCCTATTCAAATGACCTCGGATGATGGATACCATTCCTTCTCCCTCCATCGTGTGGCTGCAGCCTCATGGCTCTTTCTCCTCGCTTCTCTAGCGTAATTGCACAATTTTTTTTGCCCTTCATTTTTTTTATTTTCCTTTTTTTTGCGTATTTTCTTTTTGTCCATTACAGGCGTATACTCGGCACGCTATACGCGAGGATTACAAGCCGCGGAGTTTCGTTGTTGCCGCTGCGCGATGTGCGTTCACGAGACGCAAATCCCTCTTGGGCTATTAGGATCGAGCCTGCGGGAGCGAGAGAGCGAGCGAGAGAGAGAGAGAGAGAGAGAGAGAGCCTTATTACCGTTTGGTACGTGCCGCGAGTGCCTCTCCACTCGTTCATTTTGCTGTATTGCTTTCGCAACGTGAGAGCAATCAATTTTAACTGTGCTAGGCACATAAACGTTGTTTGCGTCCTTTTACAATTGGCGGGAGAGAAACGCGGTTTTTTTTTCTCCATGGGTCTTTCGTCACTGTTTGTGTCAATGTTCTAACTAAATTTGGATTATTAACTTTCTTCCTCTAATGACGGCTATATGGCGTTTTATCGCTCGACTCGTTACTCGACGGAAACTATTCCTAAGCTCGATTACTCGTTGACTAAAAAAAGTTATTTGGAGGTGGAGCCGTGCACTTAACAAATGGAAAATAGAAGCGCAACTGAAAATGCCATAGGTAAAGCGACTATGCGATTACATCGGATCATTCGACAAACTGGCAACTAGGATAGATATAATAAAAACAATGTAGAATAATTTATGTCAATGAGAAGGCCAGAGCATTTATGTAAACACCCTTAAAAAGTGTATAGGTACAAGGAATGAAATACTATCACTACCATATATGACAATGTATATAATCGTAATAAAATTTTTTAAAATATATATTATTAATTTTTTATATATATATATATAAATTTTTAATATATATTTTTTAATATATATAAGTGTGTGTGTGTATTCGAAAAATATCGATGGTAGAGAAAAAACTGTAATGACCAAAGCTGTAAAGCACGCGATTTCCTACAAGTTTGGTCATTACCATTTTTACTTAAAATTTGTAAATCGCCGAGTTATTCAACAAAAACAATTTCTCGCTAATTTTAAGACGACGATATTAACCGAACGCAAGCCCAGCCCAGAATGAGTCTTGCACATGTTGTTTCACACTAATAAAAGAAAATTCACTGTAAATTTTAGCAAAATCGACCTAGTCATTGGGGTTAAAAAAAATTTTAATGAACGATTTTTCTTTTTTTTTGTGCTGTAGTATTTGGAAAATTTTCAATTTTTTTTAAAAAATAGTTCATAGAAAACCACATCTTTCTTGCAGAAGACATTTTTTCGTATGGCGGGAAGATCACTACGATACGATCATTTGACATTTTATCACGCGTCAAATCTTATCTCCTGGTTAGCGAGCCGATAAAATTCTGAAAAAAATGGCATGTACTCAAAATATATGATACAGAAACATCATCAACTTTGAAAAAGATTGAAGGAGGTCACGCTCTTAGGCCGTTCCAAAACACTTGGAATACCTCATATAGATATATATATATATATATATATATATATATATATATATATATATATATATATATATATTTAAAAATGCAATCGTTCGTCCCGTTTCGACAATAATTTACGATCATCAATAAATTAAATCCTCCTCTATCAAACCGCAAAAAGCCTTTTTTTTCCTCATTTTTTAAATTTCGCAACGATCCCGACACTAAACTAAGTTACGATGACTCGAAAACTGCCCAAGACAAATCTCGTCAATCCTAGTGCCTGGTTCTTTCACGAAGAGCTGAAACTGAGGCTTCGCTGCTGGGATAGGTTGCTGGAGGGCAAAAAATGAGATCATTACCGTTCGGAGTGTCATTGCAGATTGAAATATCATTGAATCGAACGAATCGCGTATTTGATTCATTGCGCTTCATGCACGGTCGATTTAGCTGGATACACCGATCGTTTTTCCCGGTCTACGTCGTTGCCTCGATTAAACTGTAATCTATATACACGCGAACGAGGCCTTGCTGTAACACACAGTCGCGCAATGTTTGCAACGATGGCGCGGCGAACTATACGTCGTGCAGGAGATCGCGGCGATCGCTTGGCCGTATATACACGTCGATTCATCGTTTACGCCTGATTGCGGACGCCCGCCGTCCCCTTACATACGAGACAATGATTTTCATCAAATTTTCTCATTACGCTTCGCGCACGGCCTCGCAATTGTTTTTTTCTTCTGTTTTTTATTCTCTTTCCCGCCACTCTTCTCTCTCCCGCCACTCTTCTCGCTTCCTTGCGAAACGTCAATATGAAAAGGTATCCGCGCGTTTAGCGTACTGTTGCACTCGTATAGCCGACGAAGCGTGGAGTTCGATTCGCCTTCTCGCTGTACATGCCCACAGCATCGTTAAATCCGCCGTAGTTCTTACGGCTCATTTACGTATTTTTGTGCACGTAACTTTCGTTTCGAAATTGGGAATGAGTCGAACGGGAGAAAAAAAAGAATCGCAGAAATTACCATCTGGAAATTCGTCCGCGGGCTCGCGAGACTGTTATGTCGTGCTCGGTCGAGAGCGTGTCTGGGATCGCGAAAAAAAAGAGAAGAAAAATACACGAAGCGTCTGGGGCAAAAAGCGGATTTCGTCTATGCAAATACGGAGAAAGCATACATTTTATCCATTATATATATATGTTCATGCAATGTTGGCTATGAGGACATCTGGCACTTTTGAGGACGGTCCTCAAAAATGTTTCGCACGGATCATTGGTTTTGTAGATTCGGGTTACGTTATGTTGAGTACGGGGCCAATGGACTGCTATGATGACGTTGCAGAAAGTCCAGTGTCTTCCACATTACCTTTCCCCATATAGACAGGGTGGCCCGAAAAGTGACGTTTATAAGGAAACGTCTAGATGCCTCTTATCAATACCTATCTGAATTCATTGTAGTTTGCAACGTTGGAATGCAATGCATTTTTTTGTCACGAACATTTTTTTTTGGCAGCTCAAAGCTACAATAAACTTTTTAAAAAATTCTCGCTAGAGGCCTACAACCCAACTGTATCGAAAAATATTTCGACCAACAATAAAAATAGAGGAAAATCGAACTAAAAACGTTCCGTTGCATTGTATCGATGCAACTTCAACAGCATTCCGAATTACCCCCATGTATGTGATATTTTTTAGTTTTCGAGAGAAAAGCCTTTTTTTTATTTTACTCTTTTGTCGATGTACTTTCCTCGCGATTATTTTGCTCGTGGTACCGTTGTAACGTGTATTATCAAGCAGTAAATAAATGACCAACTGAGCACTAACGTAAATTCCGTAGGTTTTGATGAAAAGATTAAAAAAATATATTTGATATGATCAGTCGTCAAACTTCAGATGATAATAAAATACTTCTACTAGTCTAAAACACATCCAATTGCTTTTACAAACTTCCAAGAGGAAAGTACATGCACGAAAGTGAAAAAAATAAAAACCCATGTTCGAGGAAAACTCGAAAAAATTGAAACATCCTTTTTGTCGAAAACTGAAATAGATCGTAGAACTTGCGTGGGCTGATTGGGATAGATTGATAAGATGCATCTAGATTGTGCTTGCGGAGGTCACTTTTCGGGCCACCCTATATATGTATCTTGAGAAAAGTATTGGAAAGAACTTAACTTTTATGACTACCGCGGCAGGACTACGGTTCAGAGCAATACAAGATCGCTGTGTTCGTCGAGGTTGGTTTTACGTCTTTTCTTGATTTACGAAAGGTTATATAGTATGAAGGTATCACAGGTACGTTACAGACCTGTCCATACACCGAAGAGCTTAACGCCAGAAGGGCGTTTCTCACATTATATCGTGGCTACGACAAATTGGTATACGTCCTTGTGCGCTTAAGTTACTGATCTACAAATATATAGATGTGTGTATGTGTGTGTGTAGATAAGTTAAGGTACTCGAGGGAGGAGAACCTGTCAGAACACTTTTCTATTGTCTCGTCTCCCTAGACGAGCCCGAGGTATAAGCGTGCGTAATGGGCCTACAAAGAGAACTCTCCGAAATTCTTTATCCTTCTGCCTCAACCGAACTAACAGCATCCGTAGCCAGATGAGATCTATATGCGGAGAGAAGAAAGAGAGTAATAAACAGAGAGGCTTCGAGGTCTTTCTTGCCTTTCTCGCCGTGCCGAGCTCTTCGAAGTTTCGAGTCACGAAATGGCGATTCGAGCCGCCATTTTGACAGGCTCGGAGCAATTGACTCCGGTCACGGCTATTCGCGGTAAATATAACGGGCTAAATCTTGCTCGTGGACACAAAAAAGAGGAATTTTCGTAAATTCTTTCTGGGAAAACGTGTGCGGGTTTGACATTTTTGTTTACACCAAATAGGGGAGAAGCACCATATATCGGATAGTTGCTTAATATCGGATGGTTCACTATCTCGAGTTTTCATGTGGCGACATCTGTTTTTTATTTTATACACCAGTATCTCGTCGTAAGATATCGTCGCGGCAAAACTTTCGGTTGCCTAGCAACAAAAATGGCACAACGATGGACTGATGTTACTTTTCGCCGTTGTGAAAAAATATTTGTTGTATTACAAAGTTTTGTTTACATTGATGTAAGTCCAAACGATTTGTGTATTTGTTATTTTTGATGAACTATAGCATTTATTTTACCTAATAAGTATATAAGCTTCGCAAAAATAGTAATGGGCACAAAAATATTACCGTTTATACTCGGCCATGGCAAATCTCAATATCGAATACTTAATCGAGCCTGATATTGGACATCCGTTTGTACCAAAATGTTCCTACCTAATCACAGATTACCTCATGAAGACTAATTTTTTTCATGATATGTAAAAGGGTAAAACAGTAAACGTTTGGTTTCATTTTATATCAACATAGGCCCCTAATGTCAGATATAAGAAAAATGGAGTTTGGGCCCTTATATCGGATATCCGATTATGAACAACCTTTTTAAAAACCATGATTTCCGTAACTTTCAGTAAACCATAATGTAACTCAAAATATTCAAATATAATGTGTAAAACACTTTTAGCATCTTGTTGTATGTGACATGTACATCATAAAATCGTTATGTTTGAAGTTCTTAGCAATTGTTTACTTTTTAAAAATATTGGAACAACACTATCCGATATATTGTGCCTCTCCCCTATTTTTTTGAGTACCCTTGGCAATTCCCGTATTGAAAAATATTACAAATGTGGTAGATTCAATCGTTTGTTCAGACCGCTATTTGAAAAACATCCTTCGCGGCCGATCCCTGCTGATCGGAAACAAATCATTTAAAATAAAAAAATAAAAAGAATTTAAATTTTG
This sequence comes from Ophion costatus, assembly GCA_951751655.1. Lineage (NCBI taxonomy): Eukaryota > Metazoa > Arthropoda > Insecta > Hymenoptera > Ichneumonidae > Ophion > Ophion costatus. Next base: position 35,293,460 of record OX632363.1, read on the forward strand.
CATGAAATTATTCAAACTCAAAGTATCGATTTTCGGTGGAAATAATGCTATATTTTCGTTGATAAAAAAAACTATGCATCGAAAAAATAAAATTCTTCGTTTACGCACTGCTTTTTGATATGTCAAAGAAGCTTCCGAAATTCGAAGTTGATGGGTGCAGTGATTTGCGAGTCATCGTGGTCCCTGATTTTGAAAAAGACGTTTTGAGAAAAACGCGGTAAACGCTGTGAACGCCCCTAACTTTCTCAATTTTGAACGGATCGACTTCAAATTTTCAGAGAGTATTTTTGAAATGTTGTATTTGGAGAATCCGTCAAAATCAAAATGTCGATATTTTCAAATTTCGAACTAGGTGTAAGCCTTCAAGTATAAATATAGGTATGTCATTCTTCGAATACTCGCAAGAAGAAAATGACCAAGAGTCCTCCACGCGAGCCCCGAGGCCAGAAAATACTGGGTTGGCCATCATCGAGTCCCGGTTCAACGTCAGATTCACATTATTTATGGAAATGTAACATGTCACTGCGCGTACAGTAGGTATACGGGCGAATATGTATTTTGAAAATCGCGCTGAAACGATATTTCCACATAATCGCTTCCGCATACTTTTCCATCGATCTCAAAGGACTCGCCAAGGGCGAGCAATTTATTTTTCGCTTCCTCATAGACGATGCTTTGTAAACGATCGACGGGAACGAGGAAGCAACGCGCGAGTCTCATCCGTAGTCTCGTTTCCTTCAGCATAACTTTGTATTCCCCGCAACTCTGCTCAGGGCAACTGAGAGTACCTCTCATATTTTTCCTCCCATCCTCCTCAAGCCTTCGGTCCTGATTTCTTTTTGTTCTTTAATCATTATCGTCCGTATTTTTTTTTTACACAACGAACGAAAAATAAACTGATCACGCGTATTCAAGATGGACGTGAAAAAATCGATAAAGAACACTTAAGGGGGAGTATCGAGGAGAATTTTGCGAGCCTGATCGCGGCGCCATTGAGCAACGATTGAAAGAGAGTTGATTCATGCGCGGATTACGAACACAACAATGTGGACTAATGTGGCCATGGACCGAGATCTCGGTAGCTCGTACATGTCTATCCTTGTTTAACAAAAAAAGAAAAAGGAACGAAAAAAAAGAAAAAGCGGTCGAGTGAAAGGCTTGCCAAGTGTTGATCTGTACGAGTGGAAAAAAACAATTTCCACAATACAATTCTTCTCGGAGTTTTTTAAATCTTCATATAAGAATTTAGTTTTTTTTTACATGTTATGACACCATTCACGAGCTAATAAAATTCCCACGCAATTAATACATTTAATATACGAGTAAATAAAATTCTTTGACTTTGCAACATTTTTTTAAACCCCTTTTTCGTGAGATATTTTATTTGTTGATCTTTTTTCGAATTTTGACAATTCGTAGATCAGGGCCACCCAAAGGTAGACAGAAGGCGCTCCACGCCCTACTGCACGACCTGTATGTATAAATATGAATGCCTATAGACGTGTATACCGAGTTCTAAGCTGCTAGTCGATTGAGCCTTGTCAGAGGATCTCGGGGCGTCTAGCCGAGTTCGCCCACGTTAAATTGAGAAAAACGGACCTCGTATCTCGCTCGCTCGTAAAGCCGATCGTCTGGTTCACGGTACCAAGCTGCAGAGAGAAAAGGGAGAGAGAGACAAGCTAGAGATACTTACGGTGAACTTTATGGAGAAGGGAAAACCTCTAGGTATTATTTACATTTTCCAATTGTATTCGCTTCCGGAGAAGTCACTCATCGGAGGTACTCAATGTGAATCTAGCCTCGGCCAAAAGTATTTTGGGGCTCGGAATTTGTTGTCGGTTGGATATGTCATAGTCAGCAAGAGAACAAAAGGACTTTTCCTACTAAATTTCATACTAAAACTACTAATTTTCCCAATTTTTGTACGGAGATTTAAAAAAAGAACACCTGTTCTTATTAATATAAAAAAAAATAATACCGCAGTGCAGTACTGACGTAAATATCTATATTAGATGTACAAAAAAGTGCTCAGCCTTTTTTTCATGACAATAATTATTTATTTACTCAAAACCAAGGTACAAACAGTGTAAGGCTGCTTTGAATCTTGTCGAGCTTTTATGAAAGACTGGAAATGTCTCGTTGGGTAACTTCTAATGTAGTAGCAAGCTCCGATTGCTTTTGGCAGGGATCTTCGTCTAGTGTCTGCTCCGAATCCTCGTCTTTAAAAGTGTAGGTCATGCTCCTCTGTTGTCATCCTCGAGGTCGAAATTTCCACTATGAAAGCTTTGAAACCATTTATTCACGATACTGATGGATATGGCATCTTCCCCCAATGCCTGACAAACAATCTCAGCCTCGAAAGTATGTTTTTTTTTCTTTCAATTCGAACGCGAAAAGCATACAGTGCCTAATATGCGCTTTATTGCAACTGATTTTTCTCACGGTGCTCACACTGTATATTTTGAGGTTATAAGCTGTTGGTCCGTAAAAACCGTCCAGTAGGTTCGTATTATATGACACCAGACCTGCAGGGAAATTTTTTCGTTCGAATATTCAGTACAGCTGTTTTTATTCTCAAGCCGAGAAACTTATTTGTACACCTAATAAAATAATGCACTTTCCTCTACCCACATTCTTTGTATTGAAAAAGCGAATAATCCGTGCAACTATATACGTTTCGACTTTTTTTCCTACGGTCTTATTCCTTCTTTTCGAGAGAACATCGTTGGAACGCGAAGTATGGTAGCTACAATGATCCACGATTGCAGGTCGTCTCTCGTGTGTAGCAGTTATAATCATCATAACAACAGTAACGTATACGTTGCATTATAAAACCGTGTGCGGCGAATGGGAAGAGTTAATAGTTTCTGCCTCAGCGAGTGAATAACTAAATCAATCATTTTATGCGCTGTTCGACTGGATGTACATCGCAGCGAGCGTAACCTATTTACGTGCCCGTTCTGCAGTATCTGCCTCTGAATATATATTGGACCCATTGTATCTATGTAACGTTGGTTATCAGCACATCTGGTTCTCTTAGGACAGCTTTCGAAGTTGAAGCTGCAGAAATCGGCCTTTCCATATACAAGGTGGCTCGAAGAGATTATGTTGAAGTTTGCATCGTTGGAATGCAAACTGCAAATCATTCTTCTCAACTATCAAAACTTCTTTTTGGCTCCGATAATCACTCAAACGTTTCTACGGATTCTTATTAGATACTTACGCCCTCAATTCATGAGAAAACTAGTTTTTTATATGCATGAAAATAAGGAAATGGAAAGTTAACAAAAAATCGTTGTTTTCCAACGATGCAAACTTCAACGTCATCCAAAGAGTGACGTTCAAAAGGACAATCTAGACGTTTCGTGCATCTATCCGAATAACCTCCATGCATCTTTTGATTTTTTCGAGTTTTCCCAAGCATAAGTTTTTATTGACTTTCACATGTAAATTTATTTACTTTCATAAGCATAAGTAATCATTTACTTTTATTTCATTTACTCTTTTCGTATATGCCTTACTTTTCGGAGTTTTTAAAAGCAATTGGGAATTATTTAGACCTGTATAAGTACATTTTGATCATCTGCACTTTGGTGACTTGCTTTCAAACCTATTTTTTCACCTTTTGGATCAAAGTCTAAGGCTTTTAAGTTCATTTTCAGTTGCTCATACTATTGCTCAACAGTGCACTTCATAATGATACCATGGGTAAAAAATCGCGCGGAAATGACACACAAAAAAGAGAATCATAAAAAAAACTGTCTCTCGAAAACTAAAATGATCGTAGAACATACGGTATTGATAGGTATTGATATGAGGCATCTAGATTTAGCTTTTGGACCGCCTTATATATATATATATATATATATATATATATATATTGTGAAGAAATTACTCTCGTGTTTTCCTAGAGTACACGAGACCGCGCATACACCGCGAGGAAGACTAATGGAATTCCTCGGCTAGGAACGCTCGACCTTGCATGTACCTGCAACACCACTGCAATTTTATTGCACGGGATGCACATACACACGCACATACAGGCGTGTACGTAGCTCACAAATATACGCGCCATAGAACACGCGGCAATAGGATATTTTACCGATACGTACGCGAGCGTTTTTAGAATCGACGAGTCTTGTGAGCAATGGAAATAGAACGGTGGGCAATTCGGATCATTTCAATCGATAACGTCGCGGGTTTCACCCATTATTTGCCTTCGCGATATTTTTCCACCGGAATACGACAATCGGAATTATGTAGGAGAATATTACACACGCACATATATATATGTGTAAATGTTCACGTCTTTATATACGAGGCCTGTACCTATGTGCACTCTCGTCCGGAAAAACATCTCGATACCGCGCGCGTTCAACTGTTCGATATCGCGAATCGCGAGGGACCGCGGCAGAGAGAGAGCGAGAGAGAGAGAGAGAATCATCTCTAATCGCACTGTGCTCCATCCCAGGTGGATATTCGGTGTGTACACAATATATTCGCGAGCGTATACTTTATCGCGTATGTACGCTCGTTATCGCAATATTTTTTCCTCCCATTGGCCTCGCAAACGTCGCGAATAATCGGTTCTACATATATATATATATATATATATATATATATATATATATATATATATACACGCGATTTAACGCGAAGTGGGTTCTCGAGATCCCGATAAGGGCCCCGTATTATTACGATGATGATAAGTACCTACACGTGTCAACTGTACATACTTGCGAACAAAAATGGCCCAATCGACTTGAGTCTCAGACACGCTCTCCCAGCGAGTTACGGCCTTGCGTTTCTTGCACAGCAGTCAATCTACGAATGTATCCGGAGTTCAGTGAATATATATATATATATATGGAGAAAGAACATCTTTCACCCGTTGTATCTATGGGTACTGTTCGCTATCAGCACATCAGGCTGTTCTTAGGAAGGTCCTTATAATCATTTGTTTCAAATTAATAGTTTATTTTCGGAGCGAAACGCTCTTTGAAATTACCTTCATATATGAATGTGCTTACATTTATCTGATGGTCATTTCGAAGACGCTGGGGCGCGTACGTAGCGGTGAATATGGGGACAATGGGACTACGAGGGCGGGCCTCGAAGGCGAATGTCTTTGCAATCACCTTTCAATCACCATTTATATATATATATATATATATATATGATATCCAAGTTGAAGGTGTAGAGCACAACGTTGTGATAAACTCTAAGTGCATTTGCGGATCGAATGGATACGTATGCATACGGGATCAGAAATTCGCATTATTTTCGTCACGCTGAAGAATATCCTCCTGTGTCGCTTGTATATTTATTTGTATTTTTATTGTCATTTTTTATTGTAATACACACACACAACCACACACACATATATATAATGTTTACAGAGTAACAATTATAAGGTGACGTTGAGGTTGCAACGTTGGAATGCAACGATCTCTTTTTCCTTCATTTATCATTTATTTATTTTTATGAATATTGAATTTTTTTTTTTAAATGTGGTAAATCTCTAATAAGAATACGTAAAACGTTTGTGTGATTTTCGCAACTTAAATCGGCCAGACAAAATTTGATGAATTGTATTATAAGGTGTCTTTGAGTCTACTTCAAACAAAAAAATATAGCGTATTTTGATGATGAGTAGTATTCGCCAGAAAAAAATTGAGCGTTTTGGAGAAAAATTAAAATACCATTTTTGATTCATCAAAATGAAGAAAAGTCAAATTCCGAATACGAAATACTTCTGAAAAAACTTGTTTTGTTCATACCGTCATCGAAATTGCATCAAAGATGGATTTCGAAGTGGATAGATGCAATTACATTCCATTCGAAGAACGTTTTTTAGGAGTATTTCGTATTCGGAATTGAATTATCATCGTTCTGTTGAACGAAAAATAGAATTTTGTTTTTTGTCAGAATGTTCATTTTTTACTGGCAAATACTGCTCATCACAAAAATACGCTATATTTGTTTTCGAAGAGGACTCGAAAGTCTATTGAATATCATATTTCACTCGGGCGCAAAATCTCCGCGCAAGACCCTTAAATATATATAAGAATAAATCCTTGCTCGCGGGTATTCAAGATTGATGACGTCGCGTTTTGCGGTTCTTTCCGTGCACCTTATTCGAGGCGAGCTGCGATTGCCAGTTCCTATGCACATATACAAAATGTACATGCACATATATATGCAATCGCGCATCTGTGAGACAAGAACGAAACGCTGAGCGCAAGATTCGCGCAATTGCCACAACGTGCCGCTCAACAGTCCGAATGTCAACGCGCACGAGAAATTATGTACACATAATCCCTCTCTTGCCCTCGGAAATCGTGATGAATAATTTTCGAGTGCTCTTGCCAGCAGGAGGCGAGTTAAGGATGTTGAGTCCCTATGAAACATGTTAATGTTAATTGTTCAATAAATAGCTTCTTAATCGTCATGAAATTTTTACACGACCTCCTGAATACTTCATGTAAAAACATACCAAATTTTCAAAATTCTAGCATCATTACTTCAACCTCCTTAACGGTTGAAATAAAAAATGATAAGAAAATTCTGAAAATTTGGTATGTTTTTGTATGAAGTATTTAAGAGGTCGTGTTAAAATTTCACGACGATGAGGAAGCTCGTTATTAAAAAATTAACATTTTGTTCAGAACAATTTTTAAAAGAAATAAAAAAAAATTTATCAATAAACTTCGTTTTGTTTCCGTTGCTTTCAGTATATTGTAGATATTATAAAATTGAGAGGTCAAAAAAAAACTTATTGCAAAGTTACATCAGTTTTCATAAAACAACATTTTATTTGTGAATGTTAATTGTTCAATAACGAGCTCCCTAATTGTCGTGAAATTTTTACACGACCTCTGAAATACTTCATACAAAAACATACCAAATTTTCAGAATTTTATCATCATTTGCGATTTGGGACTCAACATCCTTAAATCGTAGGGCCGCGGCGATACGCGGCGTTCGGCCCGTTACACAGCGGGTGTCGCAAGACGTAAGTGCACCGGCAGCGGTAAACCGAGACTATGCTCGTGTACGCGATGATACACCGACCACGAACGCATCGCGTACCCGCAATCCGATTAATTGACAAGAGCGCTTAATTTTCTTACCTGTCCCATACTGTTTTTTCTTGTTTTTCTCGCTGCTTTAAATTCGATAAAAAATTACGTATTCCCATGCGTAAGGAATTTTATAGCGTCGTGAAAGAAAAGCTCTGGTAAGATCGAAAATAACGCTGATATTTTTTTACTGGTTCGTAAGAATAATGAATTAATAATATTGATAACACCTAGAACAGTTTTTTTTAATTATGATAATAATAATAATAATTGCGGTGCCTGGAGCAATAATAGTAATAATAATTGCAATTAGATGACAACCGTGACGACCATAGTAGTAACAACAAATATTATTGGTTATTTCATATATATAATAATATTTAATAAAGTAATATAATACTTTCTCGAATATTATAATCACGATTATAATATTTTACAGAACGACATCAGTATTAAAGATGAAAAAATGTGATAAAAAAATTCAATTATTAAAAGAATTATTTAAAAAATAATAATAAAATAATATATGATTATTAGAGTATTAACTTTAAAGAAATACCAAATACATTATTACTTTCGTGTAGCGTTTTCCTTAACGTTTGAGCATTTTTGTTCAAGAGAAAATCATTTACTCGTGTGCTTGGCCTCTGAATGGAAATTGGAATCTAATAAACCTTTCGTAGATCACTATTCCATTGGCGCGGTATTAAAAAGTATATATTCATATATTCATATGTGTATATGAAAGTATACAGCAGGCACAATTTTTATGTATTGCTCGAGGCTTTTATTACACACGTTTGAACCGTATTCCGGTCCTAATGGAGAGAGAACGGGACAGGAAGGGAGAGTGAGAGGAAGAGAGAGAGACAGAGAGAGAGAGAGAGAGAGAGAGACCGTGAAATAGCCGACGTAGCAAAACTCCAGCTAACAAAAGTGCGACCTACAGGGATACGTGATCTCGTTGAAAACAATTGGAACGTTTATAGTATCGCTGCGTTTTCGATTTTCATCTCGGCAGTCTAAACATAGCAACTCCACATTGCATAATGAATGATTGTTTTGTTCGAATGCTTTCATATCCTCGTCGCAACTTGTGCCAGTTTCGAAAAACGGAAAATGAAAAATGGCATCATAATTCTTATTTTAGTCATAATGGCACCCTTGTACTATTAATGGCTCCAGTATTAATTCGTTAGACTTTTTTTTCGACCAAAGCAACCCCTCAACCTTGAAAAAGAGTGTGAAAATAAAAGCAAGTTTTTTGGGCTTGACGACTACTTGAATTAGCCAACGGCGGGGGTGTTCCTCCAGCGCACGAAAGGGAGAGAATGCGTGTGGGGAGACCGCCACGTATAGTTTTGGTGCGAGCCCCCAAGAGGGCTACCTCACGAGAGACCAGACAGCGAGGAGATACAAGAACCACCTTCGGGCAACCATTAAAATTGCTAATTTCATACAAGGGTGTCGAGAGAGTGAGAAAGGGAACAACGGCAGAAAAAGAAGGAGAGAGACGAAGGGATAACCAAGGTTCCGTTTCTGTTGCTGGGTCGGGGCCACTTTGCCCCCTCCATACTTTCCTCTTTCCATCCAGACGCCTATTCTTCTTTCTTGTTCTCATTTCTTCTTTTTCTTTCTGTCCGGGAATCGTAGCACCGTAGCTCGATCTAACCTCGCGGTGCATGTGAATATATATATGTATATATCGGAAAAGGTGATTTTGAATTGCAAGTTTCTATTGCTTCGATTCTGGAACAGCGCCAGGAACGGTTTCTCTCTCTCTCTGTCCATGCGCCTCCGCGCAATGTCGTCAACTGAACTTCACCTCTCAACAGTACGTAGAAGGACTCTCAATCATTCTCGAATCTCAAATGCCATTCCAGCGCCGATAAATCGTGGCTCACATCCACCGAAAGGTTTTTTTCCCGAATTTTTTCGGTGAAAAACCGTGCCGTTATTCCAATGACAAATTCGATTGCAATGGAAATGATCTACCAACCAGATCTTTAACTCTCCCTGCGGAATATGACCATTTTTTGGTCCCAGAAATGACTCGGGCCATAACATACGATTGTAATGAAAATGGACTACCAACTCGATCTCTAGCTCTCCCTGAGGAGACATGACCATTTTTTGGGCCAGGTCATTCCTGGGGGAAAACATTTTGAGGCAAAAAAATCGACAGCAATGAAAATAGACAACCAGCCAGATCCTCAGCGCTCTCTGAGGGGACATGACCATTTTTTGCCCCAATCATTCCTGAGGCAAAAAAATGTTGATGAAAAAAATCGATCGCAATGAAAATGGACTACCAACCAGATCCCTAGCTCTCCCTGAGGAGACATCACCATTTTTTGGGCCCAGTGATTCCTGAGACAGAAAAATTCGACTGCAATGAAATTGGATAACCAGCCAGCTTCCCAGCTCTCCCTGCGTCGATATGACTGTTTCAGCCCCAGCCATTCGTGGGGCAGAAATATCCTGAGGGAAAACAAACGATTGCAATGGAAATAGACTATCAACTAGTTCCCTAGCTTTCTCTGAGGAGACATGACTATTTTTTGGCCCCAGTGATTCCTGGGGCAAAATAATCCGGAGGCAAGAAAATTCGACTGCAATGAGAATGGGCTACCAACCAGATCCCTACCTCTTCCTGCGCTGACATGATCGTTATTTGGCCTCGGTCATTCCTGGACCTCAAAAATTCAACTTCGATGGCAGTGGAGCACCAACCAGATCCCTAGCTCCCCCAGCGGAGACATGACCATTTTTTGGTCCCTTTCGTTCCGTGTCTTTGCACGCAGCGAGAACGTGAAAGTGTTAATAACTATTTCTTGCCGCAAGAAGATCGCGTCGTATTCTATCTGACTCCTAGGCTGAAAGAAGACGATTTGAACGCTTTTTTTTCCACGTACACTTTAACATACCTCCACGAAGTCTAAATCTCGAAGGTTTGCACTCGACATTCAGTACGCAGCCGCCTTTTCTTTTTCTTTTTTGTTAGCACGGTGAAGCTAATCTCCGCCAGTCGCGGAACTCTTGGCGAGACTCTTGGGCTTTGACAGACGGAAGCATTGTCGGCAGTGCCGCGTACGGAGCGGGAAGCTGACGATAATTAGCGAGCGGACGAATACATACGCAGTGGGTGTAGTTTGGTACGGCCACTGGTCAACGATATACGTATATGTATACGGGAAAAGGATATTTTTGAACCCGCCATATCGATGTATTGTTAAGTATGGAGACAATGAGCTACTATGGGGACAGTCTGCCAAGTCGAATGCCGTCAAAATCACCATTCCTCTCTCTCTCCCCCTCTCCATGTATATATGTATATATCTTCGTATACATTCAGGTTTTCGGTCTCCGTCGCCCTTTTAGTCTCGAGGAGAAAACTCGCCAAGGTAAAAGGCCTCCGAATGGTTCGCGGGAGTCGTTCATTTGCAGCGTTTATTCTTTTGCACCGATTCCAACACCTCTAATTCTCTCGCTCTCTCTGCCCCCCCCCTCTCTCTCACTCACTTGTTTTTCTCTCAGTCTCTCATTGTGGTCCAGGCATCATCCGCTCAGAAGTCTCTTGGCGTGTATTAGTTCGCGTAGATCCTTCAGACTCTGTCGAGTCTCTACCATAAAGTTCACGCCTACGAAGCACCTTTTTCTCATCGACTTCTTTCTGACTCTCTCTCTTTCTCTCTCTCTCTCTCTCTCTCTCTCTCTCTCTCTCTCTCTCTCTCTCTCTCTCTCTCTCTCTCTCTCTCTCTCTCTCTCTCTTCTTCGCGGAATCACTCTCCGAAGCCCGCCGAGTTGGCTGACGGTACGGCAAAGCCTTAAGAGGCTTTATATTGTCTACGTCAAGTGTTGGCCCCGCGATACCGAGAAAACATCGGGGATTTTTGCGCTGTTCTGACTACCAGCCGTCACTATTCTTTTTTTTCGCAACTCAACAACGAGAGGTAGAATGCTCGCACGACATGCATATTCGAACGACTCCAACACCGCGCTCTTCCCGTCAAAGCCGATACGCGACGAGTCACTCAAAATTCCATCGGCAAACGCGTGCGATCATATCCTCGTTGCAGAAATCCCTTATCTGCGACGAAAACTCGTACAATATGGGAGAAAAAACGACGCTTATGGTATTTTTTGGTCCATTTTGAATTTTTATTCATAAAGTTGTGCTTTGCGAAATAGCGTTGCTAGAACTTTTTAGACGATAATTTAGATACTTATCTGCCCCGTCGTTGAAGCCTCTTCAATGATAATTGATCGGTCGGAATTTTTCCCATGGTATTTTTTTTCCTTTCTGTTTCGACTCGATGAAAAGCAGCGCGACGCATTTTATCGGAAAACTGTACCGGATTCTTGATTTTAAAAAAATTGTAATGTTTAAGGGGCGCGGAGGGGTGGCAAGAAAATAATTGTGAATACAGTTGCTGAACCATTCTCGTATTGCAAATATGTGTACACACACACACACACACACACACACACACACACACACACATATATATATATATATTTACGTGTATGTGTATATATGCAGTCGGAGTTCAAGCAAAAGAGGCTAACCATTACCTCTTCTCTGTCTCTCTCTCTCTTTCTCTTGTCGGCCATTACGAGAGAACGGTGCATCTCTTCGATTCTTCGGGCCGACACATCTGTCGGGCAATAAAACACCACCTGATCGGTATCCGCCATTATTATCTACCCCGCGGTATGTCGACAGGTATGTAACTATACCAAGCACCGCGGTGTGCATATATATATATATATATATATGGGTAATTCCATTTCGGATTACTCGTCCATGACTTACCGATGATATTTTACATTTATTTTTATGAAAAAAGCAGCAACGTTTTACACCCAGGGTAAATAAAAAAAATGATTGCGGTTTGAAGAGTGCAATTTGTCGCCAACAATCGTCCACCGCACCAGCTTTTTCAAATCGAGAACATGCATTTTTACTAGCTGCATTGAAATCAGGTACGTGGTCACGTTTCCTATGAATTGAAAAATATTTCAGTTCAGTCAGGTGATTTTTTTAACGCATTATTTGAAATATAATAGTTGACGATTATCTATTATAATCAACAATGTTTGATATTTGTTATCGATTTGATATTTGATATCGACTTGATAGGTGATATGTTAAATTTGATATCAATTTGATGTTTGATATTTGATATCAATTAAATATTTTGGATTTCATAACAATTTAATTTTTCATATTTTTGAAGTCATATCAATTTGATGTTCGATATTTTATAATATAGCAATGAGATATTTGATATTTAATATTTGGTACTTGATGTCAATTTGATGTTTGATACTTGATATCAATTCGGCATTTAATATTTGATAGTTGACATCAACTTTATATTTGATATATTTTATCTCTGCCAATAGTTGGTACTCATCTATAATAATTAACAGGTGAACGTCTATTCCTGTATGATTATTGTAACCCGGAGAAGAATAACGAATTAAGGATGAATCCGCACTTTCCCGCTGAATCAATTAAACCAAGGGGAAGTATTCGTGCGGAATGGGCACGACTCGCGGAAATTCACTTCCCGAAGAGGTGGAAGTTCGTTGAAAATTTGATAGTTCGAGATTTTTGGTTAAGCTGCCGTGACAAAATGAATCTCCGAATAAGACTGAAATATTGATGGGCGAAAATGAAACCTGAAATTTTTGTTGTTTGTGGAAATTGCTCGCAATACCTGATGTGCGAAAAATTACTATCAGGTCAGTCGTCAATAGCATCAACCATGTGCCATTTCAAGATTTGCCTGTTTCTGTTTGGGTTTGGACGAGAGTCGTTATAGAAAGGGTTGTACATGGCAGAGGGAGTATCGGTTGAGAAGAAGGGACTCTGGCGAATCTGAGCGAGCGATCTTTGCAAAGATTGTGTCTGTATTTCTCTCTCTCCTTTGTCCTTCTTGCTTTCTCTCTTGCCCCCATTCGTTCTCTCACCGAAAGAGCTGATGCTTGCGCAAAGCTGCGCGCGGTAAACGAAAGCTCTCCAAGATCGTACGAAGGGAAAGAAGCGTCGGGGAAGACCGCTCGCGACCGTAAATCAAGCGGGGCGACGCCGCGAACGGACAAGCTGCGCTGATACCCCAAAGATCCACGCAAGACAGAGAGAGAGAGAAACGCGCAGATCTTTCTACATAGGTATGAACGTCAACGCGACAAAGCCCTCGAAAGATCATGGCTTCTCGATCACTATCGATAAAGTTCTGAGATTGAGTGCCTCAAACAGAGTTCGAGGTGAAGACGCCACAAAATATTGCAGATCAATTGTCAGATACGTTGCTCATAAAAAATCAATACAAATCATCAGTAATTGACGAAGAAGAAAGGCCTATGGAAAACATTGGAAAAGCGTGTGGTGTTGAAGTTTACCTTGTTGAAATGCAACGAAAAGTCTTCATCTTTTTTATCTTCATTTTAATTATTAACCAATATGTTATCCTTGCTCATTTGAATTGTAGTCCTCTGGTGAGAATCCTAAAAACGTTTCAGTGGTTTTCGCAGCCTTCATCAGCGAAAAAAAATTTGGAAATTGAGAATAGGTAATTTTCATTGCCTTCCAACGAGACTAATATAAAAATATATGTAAACATGTTGGAAGAACTCACCATAGCTGTCAGCCTCCTTTTTTCGATGTCGATATCCTCATCCTCCATTGGCCTGAATTCAATTAAAAAAGTGTTGCATTCAACGGTATTCCAGCGCACAATGGTCTCGCAGAATTGTGGAAAGAGAAATTGGATCACTTAAAAAAAATTAGTATATGCGCTTTCAATATATATATATATATATATATATATATATATATATATATATATATATATATATGTATATATATTTGGTGTAGTAAAAAGAAATCCATTATTTTTGCCTTCAATTTCATACAAAAATGATGGATTTCTTTTTACTACACCTAGTATATATACTTTGTATATAATTAGTAATTTGTCTATGAAGTCTTTCAAGTTGATAAGGAGTGATAAACACGCTCGAGAGAAAATAAGTGATCCGAAGGACGGCCACAAGCTCTCGGGAGATATTATTTGATCGCTGTCGCGATTATTTCGACGCCACCGAATAAATCACCCCCGAGATTTGTTCGCCTCTCTTTCGCAATTCGGCAAAAAGCTTGCGGCGACAATTGACCTGCTCAGTTCTCAAGACTCGGTGAAGATAATAACAATCTGAAATCATACTCAACATTAATACGTTCGGAGATAAGCGACGTTCACCTGCAAGAACTATGGTTTATTATATAATCACATTATTATTATATATAAAATAAAAATGAAATAAATATTATTTTAATTGAAAAAAATTAATTGAATTATTCGAAATTATATAAACGTTATAAATAAATTATGTGAATTGTTCATTAAAACGCAATCATTTATTACCAACAGACAAATAAAATGAATTTTATTTTTATTTAAAAAACAAAATAAAATAAATCAACTGAAATCATCTGACCGTTATAAATAAATAATTTTACTTTTGAATTAAAATAAAATCATTTAATAATAACGGATTAATAAAATAAAACGAAAAACGTTAAAAAGCAAGATAAAAATGAGTAAATGAACGATACTGAATTACATTATTTCGAACGGAATTCCATTTAATTAATTTCTTATCCGATTCAACCGAGTGGAAATTCTTATCAATAAAAATAATATTTCTCGGGCCTGAATCGAAATGACATGAAAGTAAAATAAATTTTATAAATCAATTATTTTCACTTTCAACAAAATCATCTATTACGCAAAATGAATATAAAATAAAACAAATTCGATTGAAAAAAAAAACAAAAGAAGAATGCCATAAATTAAGAAACTAGTAAATAAAAGGTACCGAATCACATAATTCCTCGTGGAATTCGATTTGATTAATTGATTATCGGATCCATTCGAGTGGAAATAAATTCAAATAAAAATCCCTTTCATCGGGCCCATATCCAAATGACTTTCCTCGCATTGATCGTCGGACGTAAAAGTTGGAGGGCCAAAGGCTCCCGAAAGAAATCGAGCATCTTTTTCGTGCGCGTTTTACGCATAAACAAATTCCGCGATTCGGTGCATTCGCAGCGCGGGAGATCTCCGAACAAAGTAGAAAAGCGATGTGAAAAAAAATCTAAAAATTCCCGTGAATCTTTGTCGTCGGGGTTGCATACCGCGCGCCGTGGGGATGTCGAGACGGGGTCTCGCGAGGCATCTGCTCGCGGCCTCCCGAAGGATAATTACTTATGCCCGATAGGATCTGCACTCGCCGCGCTTGTGGTTCCTCAGCAGAGACAAAAGGATCCCTCCGCGCGCGGAGAATTCGAAGCTCGCTCCGTGGTGCACAGCTGTCTCTCTTCGAAGGAGAACTTAAGGGGGAAGATACTTTTGGGCGAGGAAAAAATTTGCTGACCTTCGTGATTTTTTTTGCACAACGAAAAGATTTCTTCACCTTTTTTGAGACTTAGGGTATGTTTTATTACCCCTTTTAGTTATTACTTGGTATCTTTTATTTTTATTTGTATTTCAAAATAGCGGAGGTATGGCACGGTCTTCGAAATTGCATTGTCAAAACTGGCATGACGTATAGCCAAAAAACCAATCGACCGATTCTGGTCAAATTTGTCATAAATCTTTCTAACCTTATTGTCTAAAGCTGACACCACATGTTTTTGAAAATAAACAAAAAGTATTTTTTTCATTGCTATATGTAGTCATTTTTTTCGGAATATTCAATGTTTTTTCTTTCAAAGTGTACCATTTAAGAGGTTTTCAAAATTTCTCACATTTTTTTGGTTTGTATTCTATGGATTGTAAATGGAAGAAGAATCTGCGTTCGTTTTTTTTTTTTATTGATCCCGCCGACGCTAAGTCTCACGCCGTCCGTGACCTATATTCAATAAATAAAAAATGCCATGTGACGTCCAAAAGTAGTAATAAAACATAGGGTCACTCTAAAAAAGGTGAAGAAAACTAGCGTCGACAAAATATCATGAAAGTCAGCAATTTTTTTCATGTCTAAAGGTGTCTCCCCCCTTAGAGGGGCGTACGTCTCGCAAATTCGAGAATTCGATCGCGTAAAATATCCTGGAACTATTCCCGCCTCCGGAGGGAATATAATCCGTAGCGGGTATATTTTCGATCGGGATTTTCGCGTGGGGGTCGCGGGAGGGAGAACGGTGGTCGAATGGAAATAAAAACGACACGCGGACTCCCCATATAAATTATACGTTTCGAGAAAAAGGGAAGTGAAAACAAAAAGTTCGAGAATAAAAGAGCCGACTTGTCACGCCGCTGAGGCGAAGACGAACGTATCGAGACACAGCCGAAAAGACTCACGGTGTTAGATTTCTTGTTCAACATCGAGTTTTGCAAATTCTTGCGGGTGGAGAACGCACCCGACTAGCCGATCCATAGATCGAAACATTCACGACTCTCTCTCTCTCTCCCAGGAAAGAGAGGGGGAGAACACGTCAAACACATTTTATGACACAGCTCCTCCAACTTTTGTTTCGCCCTTCTCTGAACCCAGGGAAAGTCATTTTTTTTTTTAACCGCGAGGTTAATCTTTCAGGTGACCTTTATCTACAACTTCAACGATCGGTGAAAAATTATAGACTTTTCTATTCCAATTCGATCTTTTGAAATGTATGTGAAAAATTCGAAAATATTCATCTAAACGTTGCTTACAGATGGCACAATATGTTTCTGAACTTGAAGAGATAATTAAATTATTTTTAAGATTATGAAAAAATTGAAACACTCAGTGAAAAATAATTACATTCGGTGCAAAAAAGTAGTAGCAGCAGTAGTAATAAGTGAAGTAATTTGCAGAAATATTGTATTCAAAGAATTCATATATAAGAGTAAAAAGTATTCTTGAAACATAAAATAAATATTTTTGATTTGTGAAATGTTTAAAAATACCAAATAATATATTCTTGAATTATAAAATATTTTGAAATGTAAAACAAAATATTCTTCAATTATAAAATATTTTGAAATATAAAATATTGTAAAATATAAAATAAAAATACAAAAAAAAATAAAAAATATACTTGCAGACTATTATATTCACACATACATACATGTAGATGAATTTTCCGAATGATTTAAAAAAAGTAATATTCAAAGATATTTTCCTCACCCACTGTATATACGTCAAAAAATCGTATGTTCACCTGTCACCCAAAACAAAATTTTCTCCGATCGTTGAAAAAACAAAATTGACTTATACAAGCACACACATCGCCAAAAATAAATTATTCGTACATAGCTGCGATACTTTTTGGAACGTAAAGAAATCCTAGATTACAGTAAAAACAAAAAAATGTGAACTCGAAGAATTCTCGTTCGGAGGTTGTTGTCTCGCGACAGCGGCTAATTTGCGTAACGCCAAAATTAACGACATTGTAATTGAACTACCGGAGGTGAGATCGCGGCATCGAGATGCCGCGACTCCTCGTAATACCGGCTCCGCAGGATCGTCTGCGTGATCTCCGTCTTCATATTTTATTGGACCCCTCGATATATATACACGTATATATTAAATTTTGCGAATACGCATATAGAGGAGCGAAACACATTCGCGTGCTAGTGGATAGGCCATAAAGTAGGCTTGCTCTATAAACTCGTAGATAAGTGCCCACGAGCGGGCCGTAAACAATGTTACGCGAGCGAGAGAGACGAAGAGAGGGAACGAGAGGAACAATTTTTGCGCTGTAAAATGGCGTGCGTTACAGGACGCAAAAAATCAAACAAAAAAAAGAAGAGAAAGACTAGAGTCCGGTTACGAACGCTCCGGAGTATATCTCACGAATTTCCATCTTTGAATTTGACTCTTTAGCCACGTATTAAGTTTACCGTTCACCGTGTGCCGTAGAAATGCAGCCTCGTTATAAAGTCCTGGCAATGCGCCGACAAAAGTGGCCTTGTTATTTTACGTAATTTTAAGGGGCTGCCAAAGTACAAAAAGCGACTAAAACAAAGTCGTACGACGAGTAGAATTGTTTGCACTTTTTAAATTAGGCTGCTGCGTTAATAATATCAATTTGAAATAATCGTCGACAATTGAGGAAGGACACCACTTTGACGAGTTAAAAAATCCAGTTTTCTTTCATTTTCTCAAAATATACATATATTCAAGAATATGTGAAAGAATGTACAAGTTGAAATATTTAAAATCGTCCAAGTTATAGATGATTTGGTGAAAGCAGGTAAGCAACAATCTATGCATGTTAAAACTTTCCATCGGGATATTTCCAAAACGATTTTTCTCGATCTGGCCGGAATTACAACGCTAGCTATAATTGTCCGATTTTCAATTCAAAAAACAAAAATTTACGTAATTGCAATCGCCAGCCTTGTACGTAGCCGTTTTTTCTGTTTGAAATTTAGTACTTTTTAATCCCCCGAAGATACGTAAATATTTCGCCAAAAATAAACTTTTTTTTTAACACCCGCCCTTTAGAAGAGCATTTTCTTTTTCGGGAATCGACTACGTACATCGAGAACTAGCATTTATATATTTAGATTATAAAACTTATATAGATTATAAAACTATATTTTTTTAAACAGATGCTCTATTATACCTCGATAACATTGTTAATTTTTTATTTTCTTTCGTATAAATTTACACGGAATAAGTTCAATGTATGCTTAATAACCAACGTTTATCTCCAAATCCCCAATAAATAATCTCGAAGACAAAAAAAGTCGGAAAAACCCACCGATCCCAGCCCGTCACAGTGGTGTTCTCCCTTGAGTCGTGCAG
Organism: Ophion costatus; assembly: GCA_951751655.1. NCBI lineage: Eukaryota > Metazoa > Arthropoda > Insecta > Hymenoptera > Ichneumonidae > Ophion > Ophion costatus. Next base: position 35,312,350 of record OX632363.1, read on the forward strand.
TGAATAATTTTACGAGCACTTGAACCTCCGTCCATATATTTTTCTTTCTCTACATGTCGCAATGCTAATTGGCCCTGAGTCATAAGTCTGAATATTCATTATCACCACTTCGGATGCCCCATTTTACTTTTTTCAACCCGAGTGCCGAAAAAACTAGTTTTATTCACCCTAGTACCGAAAAAAACTCGTTTCATTAGTCACAGTACCGAAAAAAATCTACTTTTATCAGTCCAATCACCAAACTAGTTTTACTAATCCAAGTAGCCAAAAATTCCCTTCTTCCAACCTGACCAACAAAAAGAATCTTCCTCAACAAACGCCTCGAAAAGTCGACGTTTTCAACATAAGCAGCAAAAAACCCAAACGATTGCGACCAACGAAAGAAGTGGCCATGGACGAATTCGCGAGTAAAATTTATTTCGTGGCTACTTCGAAGTTAATAAAATGCTACTAGAAACTGTTATTGCAGTTGGGGTCAAAGATCAACCGGTAATATAAACGTTGTCGAGTGGATGATCCGGTTACCGGACTAGAAACACGACCATTCGAAGAATTACGTTAAAAAAATAATTAATATGGGGAAAAGGGAAAAAATGTATGTTCATATCCATTACATTTACCACCCCTCCTTACTTAGATGTACACATGCCTATACATAAATACATACAGACATACATATATAAATATATATATAAACATATTTAAATACTTTTAAATGGATATGGAAGTAAAAAAGGTGGAGGGGTTCGATTCGAGACTTCACTCTATCTTATCTTCTTCCAGCCTGCGAGAGTGAGGGCACACATATTCCTGATCGTTCTCTCTCTCCCACTCCCCCCGATCCCGAACGTGCGGCACTCTTCTCGTATCCCATTCTTGTAAAACAACTTGTAAAACGAGGACGAGACCGCGCGGGAGAGGATTCGCTCTTCGTGGGTCCATCGCACGAGCTATACGCTATAAAATACATATACCTTCATATATATATAGCAATGGAGACTGTCCAGCATCTTCTCAGCCTTCGGGTTCTCTATCGGTACTGTAAATCTATCGACTCTCTTCCCATGACTACGAGGAGAGGAGAAAGAATCGGGAATCCTCCCTCTCCTTGCCTAGAGGAGGGGGGAGGGAGGCAGGGAGGGAGAGAGAGAGAGAGAGAGAGAGAGAGAGAGAGAGAACGACAGCAGGGAGCATATGTCTTAGAACGCTCTTTCTCTCTTTTGCTGCCTCTCTCTCTCTCTCTCTCTCTCTCTTTCTCTCTCACCCTCTCTCTCGCTCTCTCGCTCCTCCTCTCTTTCATTGGACGAGGAAATAAATTGGTCGTGCCCTGACGGAGAAACGCTGTATATGCCTTAAGACATTGAACAGTCTACAAATTGCACAAGTGTACGGATTGCGGCGATCGGGATATCGAAAGTCCACGATAAAGTAAAAATACTTTATCACAGTTCTGTGAAAAACAAAGAAAACGAAGAATACAGATTTTTGGTAGTTCATCACGAATGCGGGTAGCCGAGAGGGAAGATATTGAAGTTCGTATTGTTGAAGCGCAACGTAAATTGAAAGGAAAAAGCTTTCCTCATTTTTATTTTTGTCCAAAATAAATATTGTTATTTTATTCCGAAAATGTTATTCAAAATAAAATTTGGGTTTGATTTTTATCCAAATTTCACCTAAAAATAGGTCTGGGCTGATTTGCGTTGTACTTTTGTAGAAAAAAAAACTTGATCTTCGCAGGTTGAGGCGGAAAAAAATGTAAACGTTTGTTTTTAACCGCCTAATTGTTTAAATTTTATTGCACTCCAGCGATGCAAACTTCAACATCATCGGTCGGCTAAAGCCCTTGGAAGAAAAAGTATTTTTCCGTGATGTGGCGACAGGTCGTTGAAAACGATGAATCGTCAAGTGCATTCGCGCTGATGCACGAATGCACTGTTCAAGCGAATGTACATATTTTATTACATCGCGGGCACATTTTGCCCGGCCAAAAATAAGAAAGCCTCGTCGCGACTCGTTTCGCGATGCAAAAATGTACTCGCGAGCGTGCATTTTCTTTCTCCTCAGCCCTTACTGCAGCACAATCGATAAATCCGCAGGACTGGCGAGTAAAAAAGCTCGCGCGGGACATCTCGCGGTGAGAAGGAACCACCCGAGTGGCGCCATCTACGCCGCGCTACTCGCGCACTATAATTAATATAAGTACCGCAGAATCTCTCATTCCCCCGACCACTGAGACGGCCTTTTTCCTTCGTTTTTTTATATTATTTTTGGTTCGCCTCGGTCCTCGCGCTAACGAAGTCCACCACGAGATGATTATCGGTTCACAGGCTCGCGCGCCCGTTGCATTATCACACCGAACACTGCTCAAAGCCGCGGGACCAGAAAAAAGACGACGACAAGTCCTCGTAACGCCCGTGCATACGTGCATATTCGCACGTGTCAACTCACCTGGAACAAAAAGAAAACGGGAACGAAAAGTTAGATTGCGGAATGATAGGCAACGTTTATGCATGTACGACTGTCTCATTTAATTGGTTGTCATCGGCAAGCCCGCTTAACATTTTCACAGACTTTCCGAGTGGGAAATAAAGGCTTGTACGAGTACGTAACCACAAATGCATATATTGGGTCGTCCTATGAATAATGCTTGTATTGTACTGTTATTTGTCGAAATTAACATAAACAAAATTCTTTTTTAACGGGTTACACTTAGTGCGAGGAAAAAGAGGAATTCTTGGATTTTTTTTGGGAAATGTGTGCAGGTTTAAAGAAAAACAAAAATCGACAGTAAACAAATTTATAAATACAGAAAAATATTTATTCATGTGGTGGGTATACTTGTTATCGATCAAATATTGATTTTTCAAAAAATTGCCGCAATCCAAAGTGAAAGTGGCGATTTTCGGTGAAAAAAACGCTCCATTTTCGTTGATGGAAGAGACTTCGAAATCCGATATATAGTAATTCATGAAATTAAATGTCATTGACCACTCTGAAGTGGAATCATTGTAGTCACTGGAAAATAATTAGTTCCGAAAAGACACGAGGAAAACGATTTTTCCATCGCGGAGTTTACCGGACTTTTTGAGACTGGCAAATGTTCCATGTGAAATGTTGGTAATCGATGGTGGTTGCGAAATAGCGATGTTTAATAGACAATGGATTAATTGACAAGCTTAACGGGTTAAACCTAGCTTGTGGTCGGAAAAATGGAAACTTTCATGGATTTTTTTTGGGAAAACAGGTTTTCCAATTTTTTTTCAGAAGAAAGAGTATGGTTTTGTGTATATTTTACAAATTTTTTATCGAACAATATTCATAAATGTGGCAAATACAATTAATGGCCGGAAAAAAGAGGCATTTTATGATTGTTTTCTGGTAGAAAGTGCGCAGATCTTCAAATGCTTTTTTTTTGCATTGAAGAATATGGTTTTAATTATCTTTTGGAATTTTTGTATTAAAATATATTTATAAATGTGCTAGATACAGTGGTTTGTGCAGACCGCTGTTTGAAAAACGTCCTTCGCAGTGACGACTGCTGCTCGGAAACAAATCGCCCCAAATAAGAAAAAACCCAAACATATTTACTTTTTGCCTGAAATGTATTAGTGCTTGGACGAAGGATGGAATAAAATATTAATTAAAAAAAAACTCCCGCAATCGAATGTGAAAGTATTGATTTTCAGGGCAAAAAAAACGCTTTATTTTGGGTGATAAAAGAAATTATGCAGTGAAAAAATATTTCGCTCAAGCACTGCTTTTTCAAAGATATAATATATATGTGATTACCAATTTTGAGAAAAACGCGTTAAAAATTCACCGGTTCGCGGAACCTACCGGTAAACTCCCATAACTCCCTCAATTTTCACCGGATCGACTTAAAATTCTCGAAGAATATTTTTTAAATATTATATTTTGAGAATCCGTCGAAAACTAAAAATGGAAATTCAACCCTACGTTGACACATTGGGTAATTTTGACCCGGATGAATATTTAGTGAAACGCGCACGTTGCCAACATAAATTTTTTTCTATAATTATTTTGAACAATTTGATTTGATATTTGCCGATGTATTCCTGATCGTTTTCAAGAATAACTGACTGAAGGGTTGTTAATGGCAGGTGGATGAAGCATCCGAGTGAAATTTACCCAGTGTGTCAAAATCCTGGCCAAATGTAAGTGTGTAAACAGCTGCTTTACAAAAATTAAACTAGGTTACCCTTGATTGATTTTGTTTTGCTCCATCTATACGACGAAATATTCGCACTCATCGTTCGCCAATAGTTGCAGAATTGAGTGCACCGTTGTCATGCATAACGACGAAAGAGCTCGCTGATTGGATACCACAGATCCTTTTTACCTTTTTGCTACACTGGAACAATTACATTTTTCACGTTTTTGCCCCTTGTCAATGCTCGGATGGATCGAAAAAAGATTTCAAAAATATTCGGCAAGGCCACTCGAGGAGACGATAAGTTTTATTTCGGCAAATTCCACCAACGTTGAGTATACGGGTATAAAAATATATATATATATATATATATATATATATATTTTTGAAGGAAGGAGAAATGCAAGGAGCGTGGAGATTCGCGAATCTCCACGCTCCTTGCATTTCTCTCGCGGATGAGAGGTGAGTGAGAGCATCGGCGCTCGGGAATCTCAAAGAATCCACTCTATAAACCCGAAGGATTCTGTGAGACTCATCTCGCGAGAGGAGACCTCGCTATCTTTCCTGCTAATGGATCACCTCTCTCGCTCTCTCTGTAGCCCTCTCTTTCCCCCCTCCCCCCTTTCTCTCCCTCTTATTCTGTTGGAGCCATCACGGAACATTCAAGTGACACTGCTCAGTAAAAGCTGCGAAACCAGTCACGACGTAAGTGCTTTTACATACGCGAATCACCGCACAGATGTCGCAATACCGCAGAAAGTCCGCCAGTCCATTCGTAGACCCTTTCGACTCTGAATAGCGCATGCAGGCACTCAGATGAAAAAAATGTCCACTATCAGCACCCAAAAATGATGATTTTTCAAATTTCAGAAAAAAACAAGAAGGTTGAAGTGAGTGAGTGAAACAAAAAGTAGTGAAGAAGAAAAAAGCACAGTGGCGTTTGCTTTTTTACCTTTCAAACAGTACATTTGAACATTCTTCTGCGCCTCTTTTGGCAGAGGTCCGCAACTACTCGTTCCGAGCAAAAATTCGAAACGGGTACTCATACTTATAGTGTTGAAGTTCGCACCGTTGGGACATAACGAAAGCTCTTCTTTACATTTTATTTTCCTTTTTTCAATTATCATGGAAGATCGTTTTTTTATCTATGCATATTGTAGATTGCTGAATAAATATCGAAAAAATGGTTGAGACTTTAGTACGCAATAAGTGCCAAAAAAATTAATTTATAAAAAAAGAGAAATCGTCGTCATTTATTTCTGGGAAAAAGTCTGTAGGTTTAGAATTTTTCACATGGAAGAGTATGCTTTTGACTATCTTTTACAATTGTTGTATTGAAAAATATTGATAAATGTACCAGATACAATGATGTGTGTAGACTTTCGCTTGATAAACGTCCCTCGTGATGACAATTAAACGCATGTAGTTTTTGCATGAAATCATCTAGTGCTTAGACGAACGATTTGATGAATCATTGCTTTTTGAATAAATTACCACAGTCCAAAGTGAACATATCGATTTTCGGCGAAAAAATGCTCTATTTTCGACGTTAAAAAAAACTATGCAGAAAAAAATCCTTCGTTCAAGCACTGGTTTTTGATATGTAAAAGATGCTTGTAAATTTTTAAGTTGATCGGTGCAGGGATTTTTTCGATGTGCTCACCGATTTTGTAATTAATTTTGAGAGAAAGCCAGTACGTAGAATCTACCTATAAACGCTCATAACTGGCTCAATTTTCAACGGATGGACTTGAGATTTTCAGAGAATATTTTTGAAATGTTATGCTTTGAGAATACGTCGAAACCTAAAAATGACTGACGTTTTAGAAAATGTCAACTAGGTGTAAGCCCTGCTTGAAGGAGTCGAGAAATATTAATTTCCATTGCATTCCAGTGATGCAAACTTCAACTTCATCCCATAATTTCTGCACTTAGTGTGTATGGGTAGATGTACATGATGTAATGTTGGACAACACATATAGATATAGGTACGCGAAAAGCGGGTATTGCACGTGTCACGTACCACCGGGACGAGCGAATACCAACGAGCGTTGGTACAGAACACGTGTATACCCAAAGTACGTGACCAACGTGCGTATAATACGCTCGTCGCGTACGTTTTATCAATTTACGAGACGTGCATGACATATACCTACGGAGAATATTACACATCTCTCTCTGTCTCACGCGATTAGGGAATTTCTCATACGTTTATGTATGTGTACAAAATTCCACATCCATAGTGCATACCTACAGTGGTAATTAATTATTTATTGGATTTTTAATCCTCAAGATCAGTTGTGCATAGATAAAGCCGCGGCTAGTGGCGACGCTGTATTTTCTCTTCGCAGCAGGGCATACGTTATGCCGGTCCACTTTTTTGGTTCTCATTCTTACGAAACATCGCAAATTGCGGTGGAATTTTAACGACAATGGTCGCGGTTAATGTTTCTGAAAAAAAACTTCGACTGAAATCACAATTTTTTCGAGGCTGTGCTCAATTGCCTGGATTTTCATATTTTCGCGAAAAAGTTATTTCTGGAGTGCAGGCATTTTTTGTCTGGTTTTTTTCTCATATGTAGGATATTTGATAAAATTACGGATCTTAGGAAAATAATTTCGCAGTTGTTTCGTTAAAGTGTTATGAAAATTTAATTTTTTAAATCGCCAACATCGTTTTCTACCAAAGTCACTCATCCGTTTTGTAGGATCATTATTGAAGGTCCATAATCTCAATTTGCCAAAAAAGATTTTTGTGAAGACGAAAACTGAAGAAATAGCATAACAAATAATTCAGAAACATTCCTCATAAAAAAAAGGTTTTGGTATATATTTGAATGATATTCGCAATTAACAAATGTTTTATTTAATGCTTGAACAATATGTATAGTTTTAAAAAATAATTAATTCCTTAGTTTTCATTTTGTACGAAAATGTATTTTGTCGGGTCCAGGAATGTTTTTAATCTAGTGTTTTTCTCTTCAGATATAGGCCATTTGCTGAAATTACGAAGCTCAGGAAAAAAATTTCGCAGCTGTTTCGTTGAAGTTTTATGATAGTTAATGCTTTTTTGAATCGCCAAGAACTTTTGTTGCAGAAATCGCATATAGGGTTGATAGGATCATGATTGACGATCCAGAATTTAAATCCGGATTTAAATTCTGGATGTACTATTACAATATACTACTGACTAAAAAGTCACGACGAAAAGTCAAGAAACAACATGATAAAAAAAAGAATTCTTATTGCAATCTAATGATCGAAACTTCAACCTCTACCAAACTTAAACAAATTGGGAATCGATCATTTATCGACCACATATTTACGTCGAAGACAAAAATTAGTATGATTTGGCATCAATCGCCGCATCAGCCGATCCTCCTCGATCCATTTTCAGGATCGATAATGACAGTCATCATCGTCTTTTCGATAAATTGGTTCTCCACCACGAATCGTTCTGCCACGCGGAAAATTCACCCATCGAGAAGTGTAAACGTATAGTGCTTTCGAAAAGTTGATTCGAGGCTTTGCGAGCCACGGACGCAAACATACATTTACGATGAAATCCGGTTGCACGTAGACCATTTCTGTATGCATAATGCTGAAAGTATACCAATACAATCCAACCTGAAAACCTCTTCCACTAGATATGACTTGCGACGAGATTTTTTCTTTCTTTTTTCGTTTTGCATTCTCGGGATGAACTCGTGATTTTCCTTTCCGATAATTTTTCAACTGGGACCGCGTCACGAATCTTCGTGATTCGAGAGTCATCTCTGCACGCTTTGCCGGTGAAGAACTTTTCTCTCTTTGGCTCTCTACTTCTCTGGCTAAGAGGAGCAGCAGCGTCAGAAGCAAACGTGCTTATTACCCGGTACGGATCTCTTCGTTGGTGGGCACGAATCGTGCTCGCCTTATTCCCGCGGCCATAAGCGAACCGAGTAAATATCGAATGCAATTTTGCCGAGAGAACATGCACCTCACAGTCGCATAGTCCTTCGGTTGAATCGTGAGAGGGAAACATAGCGAGCGCGTGAAACGTCAATCCTTCCAACATCTTGCTTTTGTTGTCACGTGCTTTTTCTTCCCTCCTCAATTTTCCTCGTATTCGCCGCCACTCTTAATTATAATCGCTCGAATGAAAATTAATATTTTGATCCGCCTCCGAGAATAATAGACATAATTATTTTCATAGCGTCACGTTTCTCGACCTCCTTTTGCGATTGAAAATCCATTGAAATTCATGCTACGAATGAGTTTAAGAAAATTCGAGATGGATGCTTTCGTAATTGAAATTATATATTATTTTAAACATTTAACGAAACTTTTTTTTAATTGAACGAAACATTTTTTAATATTATGAATATTACTTAAACATTCAACAAAGCATTGTTTCAAAACTATCATTTTTTTAAAACCTTAAACGAAACTTTTGTTCTGAAGAAATGTTTCTCAAACTTTTGATAAAAACAAATTTCTTTTAATTAGAAATATTTTTTAAATATTTTACAAAACATTAAAATAAAATCATAATTATTTTTTAACGTTTTGCGAAGCATTTATTTAAATTTCGAATGCGTCTTATCCCTTTAACAAAACATTTTTACCAATTACAAATGTTTTTTAAAATTCAATAAAACGTTTTTTTATGATCGCTTGTAAGCTGTTAGTAAGGCATTTCATAAAATTATAAATGTTAAACAACATTGATCAAAACATTTTTTTAACATAAATGTTTGTTTAAATATTTTACGAAGGATTTTTTAAAACTGTGGATGGTTTTTTGAACATTCAACAAAACATTTTTATTAATTATACATTATTTTTGAACATTTAACAAAACATTTTCGTTTAATTTGAAATATTTTCGAACATTTTTGAAAACTTGACAATATACTTATTTACATTACGACCGTTATTTAAGCATGTACTAAAATTTTTTTTTACAACAAATGTTTATTAAACACTTGTTGAAATTAGACATATACTTCAAACATTTAACAAAACGTTTTTTTTTTTTCAATCTACTTATGATTGTTACGCAACATTGGGGATTTTTGTTTTATCGTAGAATTGTTTTTTCTAACATTCCACGAAACATTTTTTTACATTAATAATGTTTTTTTTTAACATTTAACAAAACATTTTTTTTTCAATCTACTTATAAATGTCAAACAACATTAGGGATTTTTTTATTATACAAATATTTTTTCTACAATTCTACGAAGCATTTTTTCACATTACGAATGTTTTTTAAAACATTTAACAAAATAATTGAATAATAAATCGAATGATAAATATTTTTTTGACATTCAACGAAGCATTTAAAACAAATTATGACCTGGGAATATTTCCGCGAAGATAAATGCATTGCGATAAAAATAGCAATGCACTAAACGTCGTTGTGAGAAAGGGCGAAGGGCCTTGCGAGGACTCCCAACGAAAAGCACGCCCTGCAGTCACGGACTTTATAATTGTTTACTCGACGGCATTCCACGTGTGTTTAAAGTTATTATCACAGCCAGGATCATCGTTGGCCACTCTCGTCTCTCGCTCCAGCTGATTCGGAGTGCATTCGGTGCACTCGTCTCGCCCTTTCTCCTCAATTCTCTCTCCCTCTCTCTCTCTCAAAGTGAGTTGGGTCGCTCGAGGAGTTTGGGCGCTTCGCGCGAGGCTGCCTCCATAAGCCGCGTGGAGATGCCGAAAAGAAGGATATACGGCCGGGGCGCGATCGTGAGGAAGGATTATACCTGAAAAACGCTCCAACCGGTGTGGAAAGAAAAAATGCGATAAAATCGTCCCCCGAGAGAATCCCCCCCTCTCCACCTCTAGTTCCTTATAAACGGATGATTTCTCGTCAGAGATATATCTCGTAATCACCGTTGCGTGCGCGCGTATTTTCGGAAAAAAACTCTGATCTAAAGTCAAAAGCGTTTCGTGCCTGTAAAACGCGCGGTCTCCGCCGAGGCGTTGCGCGATCGACGGCAGGCGCGAGACCATCTGACGAAAGTTTTTTTTCCTTTCTATTAAAATCTGATATACGTATAGGTAAAAAAAAATACGAAGCGAAAACAAAATGTTAATAATCCCATAAAAGTGGTGTAAACGTATATAATAGTCTGGTAAAAGCGATATAAAAATTTATGGATACTGCTGCCGCGTACGTTTTCGTGACGATCAATCCTGCCGAGCCGTCATCCGTCAAAAGCTCTCATCCTCATTAAAAACAAAAATAAAAAAAAACCTCCTCGCTTCGGTGCACATTCCTTCGGCGAATTGGCAGTAACGAATTAGCCGTTTCAATCAATGTTCTAATTCTGCCAATCCGCGTATGATTCATCGCCGAGGCGTGTCCAATTTGTTTTCTCGCTTGTGTGCCTTTCCCAATGTGAACTCTCTCTCTCTCTCTCGTATTTTAATATTCAAACGCGCGGGCCCCCGCGGAGTCGTATAATTGCGATCGGCGCCGCTCTTTTTTTTTTACCTTGTAGACATTGAATCTAGAACACAACTATACGTCGAAAGATGTTAACGCATCACTGTCCTCCAAGATAATAATTATTGTTCCTACGATCACCATCTCTCTGCCTATCCGGGTGGGCAATACTTCTCGTCCCTAACCTCACATCATCGTTGCCTTTTCCGACGATTGTGCACTTGGCGCCACTGAACGCTGCGGAGAAAAGCACCGCCCCCCCCCCCCACCCGGAAGATCGATCGTCGATTTTTTGCCTCCGCCTCTCGGGGTTATTATGGATAGACGCGTCGACGCTCAAGGGCCGAAAGGGAAAGACCCACGGATTTTCTCTGCAGGTAAAGTGCATGTTGGATTGGGGCCTATTATTTCTCACAGCTGATATATATATTTAGATATATAGCTAGAGCTATGGAGTATTCTAGCTAAACTCAGTCAACTATTTCCTTCACCATCGTTCATTATAGATTTCCATATTGGAAAACCCCACTCCTCGTGCCAAAATAACACCTAATTCTTCACCTTTCTTTCACCACCACTTGCCCTTCTGCGGCTGAAAAAAATGAATGGTCCGATCGGGCCGTTTTTTTAATTCTGAAAAAATTTAGACACGTTTTAGACTTGTGTTGTCCATTTTTCACCATAGCTCAACTTGTGCTTCCGATTATTACTAGTTGTTTTTTTTTTTTGAAATTTCGATCTTGGGGATGATTATTCGACAATGCGGAAATGAGAGGAGTACTCGTTGGGTCTGCATATACATTGCACCCGAATCGAATTTCATCTGAACCTATATTTTTGAAGTAGTTCCTACTTGCAAGACCGTAGCAATACTCTTTTGACTTCCAAACTGTCAAATAATCATCCCCAAAATCAAAATTTCACAAAAAAGATGAATAAATATCGGAAGTACAAGTTGAGCTTTGGTGAAGAATGCACGAAACAGGCTAAAGGGTATCTAAATTTTTTCAGAATTTGATAAACGGCCCGAGCAGACTTTTTGATTTCCTGCAGCCGCAGAAGTTTAAGAGGCGCATACATTGTCTTTCAAATTACGTGTTTTTTTCGACACCGGGAGTTAGGTTTTGCACTATGGAGATCTACAATCAACGATGGTGCGGGAAACAGTTGTTTGAGTTGAGCTGATATACCTGATATACCCAATATATATATATATATTTCTTTAAGTTGTTAAGTCTTAAGTTTAAGTCCGTATGATGTATTAAATATAGCGTTGACTTTGAGGACAGGTCGGATATCGAATTCGAATGTCTTCAAAATCAATTTTACTTCTATACCTACATACCAGGTGTAGAAGTATGAAACCGGAATTTTTTGTATAAGTTACACGTCTGTGGTTTGAAAATGATAAAAAACGAATGGAGACGGCTTTCTGCGTCACGTTCAATTGATCCGCGAGTTCTTGTTGACTTTGAGTATCATCTTCATCCAATAAGGCTTGCAATTCATTGTTGGCGAACTTTTTCGGTGCTTTCCCACGCTCTTCGCTTCTCACGTCAAAATCACCACTTTTCAATTTTTTGAACCACTCGAAACACTGTGTTTCACCAAGCGCATGTTCACCGTAAGATTCGACAAGCATTCGATGCGATTGTGCAGCAGTTTCCTTCAAATGATAACAGAAAACCAATGCTGTCCGCAAATCGTAGTTCGTAGGCACAAAACTCGACATTTTAAGGTTATAGAAAAATATACCGTCGTAGGGAACTTGGGTTGTTGTGTGTTGAAAATCTTCGTCAGCTGTTAGAGGGAGATGATGGCACTGCAGAAGCGGTCTTACGGTCCCTGAACTGATGGCTAGCACCATCTACAGGGAAATTCCGGTTTCATACTTCTACACCTGGTATCTTAAGTGATTTTGAAGATATTCGACTTCGATACCCGACCTGTCCTCAAAGTCACCGCTATGTTCAATAAATCACACGGACTTAACTTAAATATATATATACATATATATATATATATATAGACGGAAAAGTGACTTTGAAGGCATTCCCACAAACACTATATATATAGAAAGAAAAATCATTCTGCAGCATTCAACTTCAAAATCCAACCTGCTTTAAAATCAACGCTACGTTCAAAAAAACTCAAGGACGGTCCTAGAAACCGTCAGATGTGTTCGTAGCCACAGATACAACGGGTTCAAAATGTCCTTTCCCCATATATTCATATATATATATATTCTGACACGTTGAAAGGTTTCGTCGATCATTCCGAGTCGCGGACCCATGTCAGGCTCTCCTCGATGCATGCATTTACAAAGTCACTCGGTGGAAGGACTTTTAAAGTCGATCGAGCGTGAGGCGAGCCAAGGTTTGAGATTCCTGCAAGATTAGCCCCCGGGACAATGGCGAATTCGCCCGCTATAGTATAGTACAAAATGCACCATATATATATATATATATATATATATATATATATACATACATATATATATATATATTAAAAGAGCACTGTAGTCATGGCAGCTAAGAGCCAAGGCTCTTATACTCTCGCACGCTTATCATATTCTTATTATTAATTTGTTTTGCGCGCTCTCGGTCTCGTGCGCAAAGGCTTTGCACGAAAACCCGTTTCTCGGGCACACATGGCTACACAGCACACCATTATGTATATATATCTTTACGTGTGCACGTATAATATATATAGCCGGTACAGCACAGGGTATCCTAGGTATAGGATTACCCTGCTCATTCTCTTGCGACGTCCAACGGCGAAGGTTCCTCCGTTTTTTTCTTTGGGTTTTCGATAGAACTGTGAGTAAAACGTGAAGAGGGAGAGAGCGAGAGGGAGAAAGAGAGCATACGAAATTTTCTTATCCATCGCTTAATCGCAGAACCGGATTATCATAGAGGTTATTAAAAGAATTTTTTGTTCCGCGCGCCGTCTCACGTATACTCGTTTCCTTCATCTTTATTCGTTTCGGGGGTAAACGCTACGAATTCTCACTGCCAAATGCGAATGGTCGATCGCCATTTGGTACCCAAATTTGTAGGCAGCAGAGACAGGCGAGTTGTTGGCGGTATTTTGAGAGCAATAAAATGACGTTGATTTTATTTCCCTTTACCAGACGACAAAATAAACGGTGAGCCTTAAAATTTCGAGGCTAGAAAAATTTCACTCACGAGATGACGAAGCATTCACCTGTTTGCGTCTTCGATCCCATTTTTTCGAATCATATGACCGAAAATGAACTTTACGAGGAAGCTATGACGGACTACTTTATGGCCCTGGAATCGCTGATTAATCGATAGGTCTTTCAGTCACAACATTTTGAAGTATTTTCCTGAAAACCAAGTTTTCGTGAACCTCGTGCAAGATGACTCGAAAACTTTTGGAACGATTATTTTGAAATTTTTCACACTTATAGATAACATAATTACCATATATGTTAACCTAAAGATCCTTGGAAATTATTTTTTTCAAACTACTTCTTCATTGACAAACCCGAGAGATACATTTCACGAAAATTTTAATATTTTTTCATTTTTACTTGAATTTGATAGGTTCACATAGAGCGCCTGGGTCTTAAGAATCGGAAGGCTTTGATGGGTTAGATAAATCCACTGCATGCTAAGTTGCATGCCGTGGAACAACTCAGGTGGCAATCGTCTCGAAGCAAATGTCGTACAGACACCATTCCAAATATAAACATTTTTTTTGGAAATTAAAAAGATGTAATACTATGTTATACATCTTTTTATGTATTATGTATTATGTTATGTATGTATTATATATGTATTATATTATGTAATGCTATGTTATGTATGTATTATATATGTATTATATTATGTAATACTATGTTATACATCTTTTTATGTATTATGTATTATGTATTATGTTATGTAATACTATGCATAGATTTAAGTGTTTAAAATAAAAAGTTTTGACCGAAAAAATCTTGAAAATTCGCTTATTTTCGGCTGACTAAAGACTTATTTCACCTTCCTTTCAATTGCTGCAAGATTATTTTTATTTGCTCACCCCCTTGATCACTTGATCGTAGTACTTTTTCGTATGAATAAGCAATCTTTGCTGAAAAAAAATAGGAAATGTGTCTAGACATGAATTCCTATAACAAGCGGATACTTTTTTGCTTTTTTCACAATCGATTGTTTCTGAAAGCGTAAAATCTCGTAAAATCCATTGGAACAAACGTACGAAGGAGGACACACACGTGGAGGGAAAACCTCATCTTTGCGCCGCCAAGATCCCGGTGCGGTTAGACCACGGATCAGACACAAGCACGCGGCGGCAAAATCGAGCGAGTCGAATTTCTCTTATCGCTAAGCTGTGATCTCAAAACCGGCTTTCGGAGATCACGAGAGCTCTCGAGATTTTAGTTAGCCTCACGAGTTTAAGTTTTGGCTTCGGGGCTACGCGAACACTTGTAGCCACCCAACTACACAAACAAACACCTATACAGGGTGTCCTGTTGTGAATGGATAATCATGCAACTGTCGATATGACAGATCGTGTCCTACTATATGCTGGATATTATGTTCAGTAAAAGGCCCCTGGTTTTCGAGATAAAAATCATCTGTTTTTGGTTTTTCGCATGACACTTCCACAAATGATAACTTCTTTAACCCTGTTTTTAAAATAATACTCCTGGTTATTTGTTTTGTCTAGAAAAGTCTTCTTTTTAACGTTAAATGTTAAGGAGACTTTATGAAAAAAGATCTTATGCAGAATTTTCATGCAAACCAATTCGAACATCTGACTTTGATACCCTGCGGTGTAAAAAAAATGTTCGACGTATATCGTGCCAATCACTTTAAAAAAAGTTGCTTAGTTATTGTCGATTTATATCATTTGTAGAAATGGCACGTGAAAAACCAAAAGCAGATGGTTTCTTTTTAAATAAGATAAAGCCCAAAATCTCGACAACCGCGGGACTGACTAAACCGAAATTCTAGTATATAGTAGGATGACCTATCGACAGTTGCAGGATTATCTATTCGCAACACGACACCCTGTAGATAGTAACGTAAATGCGAGGAAAGATGATTTTGAGGACCTTCGATTTCCCGGGCAGTCCAGTCGCGGAAATCAACTCTACGTTTAATACAAAATGATGCAGGCCTGTCCTCAAAACAGTCAGAAGTGCTGATAGCTGACATTAAATAAATTCCACTGGTTCAAAGTGTCCTTTCCCTACGCAAAGTTACCTTCTTCCGAAACCATTGATGATCAGTAAAAATACCATCATCGAAGAACGGCGCATCAGAGGCCGAGCAAGAGAGAGAGAGAGGGGGAGAGTGAGAGCGAGAGAGAGAGAGAGAGAGAGAGAGAGAGAGAGAGAGAGAGAGAGAGAGAGAGAGTGAGAGAGAGAGACGAAATCTTTTCGTAAAAACCTTAAAAGGTTTTAAAGACTACAAATTCAAGTGGGACGGGGGGGGGGGCATCAAAGGAGGAGGGGGTAGGGTCTCGTTGATCCACGAAGAATGACCGGTCTTTAGTCATTATTTATGAATTTAGTGCGCGCGGGTTTTGCGAACGAAAAAGGAGACGGCAGAAGTTCGGACCACTTAGATTTCAGAGTGGATCCCCTGCAAACCGGATAAAATATCTCGCGGAGGAGTCTCTCTCTCTCTCTCTCTCTCTCTCTCTCTCTCTCTCTCTCTCTCTCTCTCTTCCCTTGGCGACATTTTAATGGTCCCCGAATCGGCCGAGGAGCGCACATCTCGCTGGACCACGTCGACGCGGTTGCTGCGCTCGCGCGGTAAAACTACGGCGGACTTTGCTGATTTGTGAACATGCTCCCCGCGAGATGAGCTCCCGGGAGAGTCCGCCGAGAGCGTATGAAACATTAATTAGCGTATTTTTTTTTATTTTGGCAACTCGAAAATCGTAAATTTAATTCCTGATCGGTAGATTAGCGATTTTTTTCGGATACGAGAAGCACATGAGTGCAAATGATCCGGAGTTTAAGGGGGCTGGAACGTTAGCTACAATCCAAGATTAATTTTTTTTTAAATATATGTTATCTAAAATATAGTGAGTCGTTACGATTAAAAAAAAAATCACCACAAAACAGCAGAGATAAAAAAATAGTTTAATGTATTTAATTTTACTTGCGGTAAGATAGGCAAGACGTTCACGCTACGTGTGACGTAATTTTTTTGGTTATTTAGCACCAAGCTGGACCATTTCTAGCGGGTAGGGGTCAAAATGTCGAATGACCAAATATAGAACGACGAAGATTTCGAAACGACAGAATTATGAACTCCCAGAATAACGAAGGTTAAATTGTTCGAAATTTTATCCGTTGACCGATGACAAAATCGAATAACTATTAGACCGAAGGATTATTTATTCGAGAGCTCATCTATTCGACAACATATTATATTCAGATAGTCTGCAGTTTGAGGCATTCAGATATAGATTCGAACAATCTACAACATTCATATCATCGAAATAGAAAAAAGCGAGTATGTAACATTCGTAATACCGTCTATAGCAGAAAGCCATATATCAAGACTACGAATTTCGAATTTGTAGATCTGAGAAACGCAAATGATCGATGGTCCGAAATGGCGAATGCCTAAATGGCGAATACCTAAATTGTGAACATGGCATGGCTGCCCGACCCGACTGACCGCCAGCGTCATCTGCCAACTTCACTCTGAAGCGCAAGTAACATACTTCTCGATCCATTGTTCCATTGTTTTCGCTGTCCGGACCGTTTGCCTTTTTGACTCCTCGCCATTTTAACTGATCGACTTTTCGGCCCTTCGCTTTAATGAATTCGAAATTGTAAACTGTCGTAACATTTACAATTCGACGATTTAACGTCTCGAATTGTTTGGTGTATATATATAAGGCAAGTCGATACTATTTCTCTCGTCATTTTGTTAAAACTGATATTTGTTGTCGCTATAAATCAACTTCGAGATTTTTGTATTCACAATTTCGATGAACTATTTTACAGGCTATCATAAGATTGATCTATCTATATTGGAACGTTCGTCATTACTGAATTCGACATTTCGCTCCTTCTGAATATTGATGGTTTCCTTTCTAACAACGGATTGAAGCAAACTAAATTTTTGTAAATATTTAGAAAAAACATTTCCATCTTGACTATCCTAAACCACACACACACACATATATATATATATATATATATATATATATATATATATATATATATATATATATATATATATATATATATTCAATATTGAACTATCAAAGTTTGATGAACGATTATGAATCTTGGGATTGCTGCCAATATTTAATATTAATTAATGATAATAATAAATAATCCCTTGACATAAATATAAATAAGCATAATTATAACTTACTCAAAATTTCATTCTGGGCTGTATAAAACATTGGCGGAAGTAATTTTTCGTGAAAATCATCGATAATGTTATACTTTTTCAAGTTATTAATAACACTTAACATTAAGCTTTTCTTATTCGCGCAATTAAAATATAACAATGTATAATTTATCCGTTTAGTTATACATTTTTCGAAAAATTGCACCTACAGAATAAATATATCCTTCTTATCCATTTTTGGAGGTTCAATGAAAAAAAAAAATCATACCGTCATTTGACCCACCTGGGCCGCTCCTACCGCCTTAAGCGCATGCACCCGCGGCTTTGCTTTCATACGGAGAATTTTTATCCTGATCGTACTCGGCTTATTTCCATCCCAATTATCTTCCTCAGCGCGAAAGGAGGCTCATCAAGTGTTATTCGCAATGTTCCTTGCATTTCTTTTTTCCAGCCAGATTTTTACTTTCTCCATTCCTTTCAAATTGCTCCATCGCTCACCGTAATCGATTCGTACACGTACGAAATTCCCCAAAATTCGCGGCAGCTCAAGGAACCCGCGTTACAGTCAGTCGACCGTTCTCGTTTTATTTTATTTTTGCAAAAGCGTCTGTCGGAGATAAAGTCTCTCGTGGCGTGGCGTAAAAGTTCGAAGGAGCCTCAGCCAAATATTAGCACAGCCAATGCAGCTGTTCGCCCGTACACGGGGACCGACAAGTCCTGACAGTTCGGGGATAACGCATCCCTGAATTCCCCGAGCTCGCGATACGGTGCCGAAAAAATGTCTCATACAGAAGAGAAAAAAAAACGTACACGCGATCTTGGTTCATCTTTGGGGCAAATATCCATAGCCATGGACGCGCTCCATGGCTCTTGTGTACTCGGACGAACATATACGGATTATCGGTTGTGGTTGCATGCGCAACGAGATCACGGTGGTCTCACGGATCTCTACGATGTTGGCGTTGTGGCGAGGAGACCCCGTCCCGAGAGTTTTGATGTTTGGAAGTCGGGCCGGAAAGATTAGATAAAACTGGTTATCTTTCACGATCGAATCGTCTTTGAAAGCGATCACGCGTAGCACAGACATTTGAGCAATAAAGATGACACGGCTCTGTCTCTCTCTCTCTTTCTTTCTCGAGACAAATTCAGGCTTTCTATACCTCACCGATTTTTATTAATTTATTATAATTTTATGCTATTTTTATTTTATTATTATTTTATTTTTATTCCATTTTTATTTTATTTTATTTTTATTTTTATTTTATTTGTATTTGAAGTATTTGTATTTTTTTATGAATTTTTTTTCTTAAAAAAATGGGTTTTTTCTGCTTCTATGACCTATACACTACTGCGCTAGATTTAATTATCTTTTGGCAAAGCACTCTTAGCACTGGAACTTGTTCCAGAGCACGCAATAAACGCCTTTTCTCTCTCTCTCTCTCTCTCTCTCTCTCTCTCTCTCTCTCTCTCTCTCTCTCTCTCTCTCTCTCTCTCTCTCTCTCTCTCTCTCTCTCTCTCTCTCTCTCTCTCTCACACACACACACACACACACACACACTGTTTGGATATATACATATATATCCAAATATAAAAATATATATATCCAAATCCTTAGAAGCATTTTTCTTATCTTGACCCACTACGATTCTACATATCTCCATCTCTTGTTTAATCAGCAAAGCTGCTCCTCACTCTCCATGTTATTGGCTACCTGCTTTCCATGGTAAGATTGAGCCCCTGGGGGAAAAAAGCCACCGCGCTGTCGTCAAATTTCGTCTGTCGTCACCGATAATGTTACCTTCTCTGTCAGATTCCCGCTACTCAGATCCATTCTCACCCCAATGTTAGAAGTGTTTATCTCCGCTTCGTTCATTGAATCGCCCTTTTTGTGTATTTCGAAGCGAGCCGATTTCGACCTCTCCCATATAATTCTACGATTTCCCAATTAAATGTTACTCTTAGGATATTACTCACTGACACTTTCTCTCGAAATCATTCGAGACGCGTTGAATTCCGACATTATTTTCGTTCATATTTATAAGCGCCCATCCCAGATGCATAAAAAAATAAATCTCGCCTAAACTGCGAGTCTAATGAGGTCGATTTTCGTGGGCGTCCATGTGTATGGGCACTACAAAGATGCGTCATTTACTACTGCGTTTTAGGGACCGGCACGTAACATAGTCATTGAGAATTCATGCATTTGTCGAATTATGACGGGCTCGCTCGTAATTGTCGAGGCTAGAAGGAATCGAGGGTCGATAGTGCTCTGGTGCTTTTAGAAAGGACGATTTGGAAATATCTCGCATATGTCGGCCCATCGATGTAGAGGATCGATGCATGATCGATCGTATCGTTGATCATTTTGCCTTAAGGGCTTTTTTCATCGGGAATGGCCTAACTTTCAGATATGTATTGGATGTCCTATTATTAATGGATAATCCTGCAACTGTCGATAGGTCTGATCATGTTCTACTATATGCTGGAATTTTAATTTAGTAAAAGTCCGACGGTTTTTGAGATCGTGGGCTTTATGTTATTAAAAAAAATCATCTGCTTTTGGTTTTTTACATGCCATTTCTACGAATGATATGAACCGACAATTACTCTTTTCTCACTTTACTCACTTTTCGGGCCATTATGTATATTTGAGAAATGATTATTTTGACGACGTCGACACTCCTGATACGAGGCATGTGGAGTCAACTTTTGGACATCACTTTTCGGGTCACCCTCTACATGTCTGTATATACAGCCCATTTTAATCTTACACCTGGTTTATCTGAAAAAAATACTGCTCCGATCACGTATTGAGTATAGTAAAACTTTTGGATTCATATATATTTGTATATATATGTAGGTATTTGAACTTACGAATACATATATATATTTATACAATTAAATATCAGTAAGATGACCCTCGTCGTACCTTGCGCGTAAAATCTTGTAAATTAAGTTAAAATGTTTTTTCTATAAATCATTCGTAGTGAATATACTTCGTAGTTATTTATCTCGACGTAAATTGATTAGATGAATTAAATGTATATAGCCGCTTCAATCAAACGTGCAGGTACTTCGTCTCCCGCACGTGATTCATCTCTCTCTCCTCTGCTCCTCTCGCTCTTCCACTCAGTGGCTCTTTGCTCTTGCTCATATTTTATTTACAACAACATGAGGCGTTGAGCGGGCCCACGCGCCACGCACCAGATTAATATATACATAAATACACCTCGAACATATTCGACACGTCCCACTTATTTTTCAATCTCTTCCGAGTCTATTGTCATATGTACATCGAAGACGAGACTGTGGATGAAAGTGTTTCTCAGCTAGAAACTCTCTCTCTCTCTCTCTCTCTCTCTCTCTCTCTCTCTCTCTCTCTCTCTTCGCCTCTTTATTCGCTCTCTCCAATTGCAAAGTGCACGAGACCATCTCGAGGGACACGCGTCAGGACACTTCCGGTTTGGGGAAACATCGGGCTCGATGGTGGATCACCTCCGAAAAAAAAATCATTGCGTTAGACAAGCCGGCGAGATTCAGTCGGTAAATTATTCGTATCGTGTTCAAAATGAGTTATGGTAATTTCTTTCAATGCTACGATAGGCTTAAGGCCTTAGGCCACAGTAACGCGTATAAAATCATGTGCAAATTTAACAATTTTTTTTTCGTATGAAAAAGTCATTCACTCATAAAATTAATTACACATCTATTTAGTATGAATATCAAACTGTTAGAATTTTGTTTTTTTTGCGATGTACAAAATGACCGACTACCAATATTTTCTTTTGTTATGATTTTTTTAGGCGCTCCGCGGCGAGACATTTAGCATCCACAATTTTTTGCTTAGAACGAAAAACAAAAATTCTCGTTAACCTACATTACAATACCTAGAGAAGTACGTACGGAATTAAAAAAATATCGTTTTATTCAAAAGTTGTAGGTATTTGAACTTAAGAAATGAATTTTCAGTGGAAAGTTTCGTTATAACTGCTCATAAACTGCTCGTAAAATGGAAAGTTTTCGATTAATCAAAAACGCCGTACGTCCTTCTCTGCGAAATGCAATTAGGAACATAACTTTTAAATTTGAAGTAAATCGAATGAAAATTGTTGAAGTTATTTGTCACGCTAATTGGAAAAAAGCTGTTTCGAGAAGTTTCGAGTAGTCGGCCATTGTGTACATCGAAAAAAAAAAATTCTAACAACATGATATTGATACTAAATAGATGGGTAATTAATTTTATGAGTGAATCACTTTTTTGTACAAAAAAATTGTTAAATTCGCACATGATTTTATACCCGTCACTGTGGCCTAAGTCCTTAATAAGTTATTGGATGCGGATATAAAACAGGCTGTATGTATTTGAAATTTGCAACTTTGACATACGAAGTGTTTTTTTTCATAATTATTCATAATACAGGTTTTTTTTATACATCATATGCTTTTTTATTCACCATATATATTATCACATATTATTCATATACGTAAATATTATTTTTATTTATTATCATATATCGACCGTCCTTCAGCTGAAGGCTTGTCAACGTGTAATTTTTTGCCACGGAGAAATAAATTTCGGGTCGTATAACATGATATTGGCGATCTTAGCCCACTGGCGTCCAGTGAAATGCACTTTGACCGTGATCGCAAAGTGCGGCGACCGTGAGAACAAGAAAGAGAGAGAGTGAGAGAGAGAGAGAGAGAGAGAGAGAGAGAGAGAGAGAGAGAGAGAGAGAGAGAGAGAGAGAGAGAGAGAGAGCACATATACAAGTTGTTCAGGTGCTCGTAACCGTGTTTGTCGTTAATGTGTATATAGGCTTTCCCGCATGAGTTTCGTGCGTTGCGAAGATAACGAAAGTACGCGAAAAACACGTCGCAAATTACCAAGTGCGCGAGGGTTGTAAAAGAGAACACCCGCAGGCTTGTGGGCAACGTTTCGAGCAACCTGTGCCCTCTATTAACGCCTCCGGTGTAGACAAATTGCCCGACTCGCTGGTGTAAACTCGCAATAGTCCATCGATCGACGAAGCCCGCGTGAGCATATGGCCAATATTTCACGAGGAAACATTCCATGGTGGAACTTTTCCAGATGCCACGATACCGCGATCTTGGGAGGAAAAAGGAAACGTCGATAAACCGTGAAGACGTTTGGTATCAATATTACGAGAAACCCGTTCCGTGACTATATGGATATAACGTTCATTAAGTATAAAATTTTACTAATTATGAGAACCAAATACTAAGAATGGGTCACAGTATATTTCAATGTAAAAGGTTTTTTATCCCAATACCGCTAATTTAGGTATAAACATTGACAAAATATATTTTCTTCTAATCTAACAAAAAAGCCATTACGTCAAAACCGATCATTACCGATAGTTTGGATATGGACGTTGATTAAATATTTTTTTTTCTAATAAGACAAGAAAGCCAATGCATCAATACCGATCAGGTACTTCAGGTATGAACGTTGATGAAATATATTTCATTTCTAACGCCGCGAACCAACTATCCAAAACAGGCCCCGGTAAATTTGCATTCAAACGATTTTTATTCCAATACCGATCATTACCGATCATTTAGATATATACGTTGATTAAATATATTTTATTTCTGACATGAAGAAAAACAACAGGCCACAGTATATTTCCATTTAAAAAGTTTTTATGGTAGTGTAATTTGTCAAAAGAACATATATATCTGCATATCAGATCCCTCAACTCAAGCATTTGGGATTACGAGGATGAAAGTAGTGGATTTGAGACTGACGGATGTTCACAGGTACGGCTTAGAGTGAACGTTCAATCGGATCGATGATATATAGTAATAAAATGCTTAATGGCGACTCTGGTTAAAATCCACGCTGTCGTTCGTATTAGTTTGCCTAACCGCTTTGAGCTCTTGGCAAACTTGCTCATGTTGTTATAGGGGCTTTGTATGTGTGTATCTACACGCCGGTCAGATTGCTTTCGAAAACTGGCCATTAGAGGCAATTAGGCATGCATCGTGGTTCCGTGGAACGAGATACCTTGTACGGCCAGAAGTTATCGGCTGTCGTAATGTTATAGGCGTCACTGTATCGATGTTTTTCCATAAGAGAATCGCGAGCTATCGTTCAGTTAGGTGCAAGTTGGCGGAAAAGAGCGACAGAGGATTACGGAGTGTGATCAACCTCGGAATAGCTTGGCTTAGGAGCCGCAACATTCTCCAGGAGACACAAATTTTCCTTAATCCGGAAGAATGTCACTTCAGACTTAGCATTGGTAAGGGATTAAAGATAGATCTATGAAAAATGGTGACATCAATGGGAGATTCCCTTTCGCCTGGATGCATTAGACTCCAGATCACTGAAACTTCTGGATGATGTCATGTTCCATAATTGGACAGCATGGGAATTCGATTGTTCACATTGGACTTGTGATCGGTCGGTTTTTCGTTGGATTCAGAATCCTTTCTGTTTTAAAGATAGATATGTGAAAACTAGTGGCATCAATGGAAGATTTCGTTACACCTGTATTCATTAGTCTCCATACCACCGAATCTTTTGGATGATGTCATGCTCCATAATTAGACAGCAGGGAAACTGGATTATTCACATCGGAGTCATGATCAGTAGATTTTATGTTGGATTCAGAATGCTTTTTGCTTTAAAGATAGATTTAGGTAAAATTTTGACATCAATGGAAGATTTCCTTTCGCCTAGATTCATTAGACTCCATACCACTGAATCTTCTGGATGATGTCATGCTCCGTAATTGGACAGCATGGAAACTGGATTATTCACATTGGTGTTGTGATCGGTCGATTTTACGTTCGATTCAGAATCATTTCTGTTTTCATTCATCCATGGCTCTTCAGCGTGGAACGTTGGTGGTAGCATTTTTAATTAATCTTTTGGCCTGAGGAAAAAAGACGAAATCTCATGTGCAGGAATATTTTACTTTTCGGGAATGTCACTTCTGACGGTGTAAACTCCTGATCCTGCATTCTCTGAGAGAAGATGATGGCGGTGATATTGAAAGTTTGATCTGGGGATTTTTCAGTCTCGTTCGACGTATAAATAAAATGGCTATGCCGCATCGGTTGGGAGTGCGAGGGCTTTGGCGAGTAGGATTAACGACTCGAGCTCGCATGTGCTCACGTGTGCAGACACGAGTAGGTACGAGCGTACTGCTGGACGATCGTAATGACTGGAAGCGTTATAAATCACCGAGCCCCGGGGCATTAATATTCATAGAATCGATGCGTCACGAGAGTCTCTTGTCTGGAGTTCGAGGGTTGAGAAACAATTATCCGCATTACCACGCGAGTCTTCGCGCTTGGCTTTCACTGCAACAGCCCGTGCGATCAATTTTCCTAATGTCTCATACGGGAAAGTATATTTCTTGCTCTGGTGCAACATTTATTTTACTTATTCCTAATATACAATACATTCAAAAGAATCAACGTTCAATTTGTCGATAGAAACATTGCATCATTACATCTGTCTGTACATGAGGCTAGGGTCCTTTGAGATGATGTTGAAGTTTGTACCCTTGGAATGCAACGAAAGGTAACTTGTCTTTAATTGCTCACATTATCTTTTGCTAACTTTGGGTACGAAAATCACTCAAGTGATTCTTCCTAGCTTTAGTAGAGATTTATGATCGCAAATGAAGAGAAAAAAAGTTTGGATAATTATAATGAAGAAATAATAAAAATTAAAGAAGAACTACCCTTGCATTCCAAAGATGCAAGCTTCAACGTCATCCCTTGAGGACTTCGGGAATTTCTTCATGCCGTGGCATTTACCGTAAAATAGGAAGCAGTATGCCTGATCAGAGCCATTAGGACGATCTACCGGAAGTCCAGCTACTCATGAATATCGAGATTGACCTTCCAAGCACGTAAGGAATGATGGCTGCTATCTTGAGGAGTAGACTCTCTCCGCAATAGCTCTAACTCCATCCATGGCCGTTAAAAAATAATTACAGTCTCTTGAAGTGTACGTTCAATGGTTAGGGTTACTCATCATTTTCAGTATAGACATACGTATATCTATGTATCCCTCGGAATAGCTACGTTCCGAAATTACTTGGCTTGATTTACCGTTAGAGTTCTAAGCGCACATCTATATCAATACGAAACGGATCCTCGGAGCAATCTCATCGAGGTTGCAAATCTGGTCCAGGTCTTACCTATCCAAGGGAATATACAGAGCTCGTATTCTATATTATATTGTCGCTGGAGGTTCCCCTCTCTAGGGTCGTGACTCTGATAACGGGGCTTTCCCATAAGAATGCGGATCACGAGAGAGAGATAGAAAGAGAGAGAGAGAGAGAGAGAGAGAGAGAGAACAGTTTCGTTGATCGTCCGGTAGGTGATGCTGGACACGAAGATCTCTCTCTCCGTCTCTCTCGATCCTGATGAAGGCCGTCGACCTCAGCAGAAGGCATATAGGCACGAGGCTCTTGCGAGAAGAAGAGCTAAGGCGATCGAGACGAAGGTACAACGAGCGAGAGAAGTTGCGAGTACTCACACATACTTATATGAACGTACTCTTCTCTCTGCGTCTATACGCAACACCCCAACCAACGCAGTTAGTCGATTCTTTACACACGCGAGAATCTCATTGTCGTGAATCCTGCAAAACCGCGAATTGTTCTCGAGGCTATGAAGGAACAACCAAGTAACGTCCACCGGACACGCGAGATCTTCAACATTTTTTCACTAGCACGAATTGGCGAGACGATGACTTTCTCCCGATTTCGCGCAAACTGTGGGAACCCTTAGAACTTCGAAGTGTGCGGCCGTCTGTCATATTCCTGTGAACCGTCGGCTTGAAAATCCGTAATAATTCATGAAGTTGAAGCTCGGCGAGTACTTCGAAGTGAAGTCATTGCGGTTACTGGAAAATAAGTAGCTTCGGAGAAAGGTAGGAAAAATGATTTTAATTAGCGTTGTTCATTAAGCAACGGATTCATTGACAGGCTCAATAGGTTACACACAGTTTGTGGCCGGAAACAGAGGAATTTTCGGAATTTCTTTTCCTGGTAAAACTTGTCGGTTTTTTGCATTTTTTGGCTACATCAAAGAGTATGGTTTTAAGTATTTATTAGAAATGTTATATTGAATATATTAATAAATGTGGTGGATACAACGGTTTGTGCGGATCGCTCGAAAATAAATTATCCGAAATTAAAAAATCAAACGGATTTAGTTTGTGCATGAAAATATCCAGTGCTTGGAGCGAGGATCTAACGAAGTATTGATTTTTGAAAGAAATGCTGCCGTTCAAAGTGAAAGTATTGATTTTCGGTGAGCAACACGTTCTATTTTCGTTGATGAAAACAAAACCTTTGAATGGAAAAAAAATTCCTTCGCTGAAGCGCTGGTATTTGATGTGTAAAGGAAGCTAAATTTGAAGGCGATCGGTGCAGTGATTTTTGAGATATCGCAGTCCCCGATTTATAAAAAGTCATTTTTAGAAAGACACGTTCAAAGCTCGCCGGTTCGCGGACCCTATCTATAAGCACCCATCGCTCTCTCAATTTTTAACGGATTTACAAATATTCTTCTGGGAGAACCCTAAATTCCCTAAAATTTTCGGAACCCACCTATAAACGCCCATAACCCCCTCAATTTTGAACGGAGATTTAACATTTTCGGAGAATTTTTTTGAAAACTTTTCTTTGAGAATTCATCGAAAAGCACAGATCGATGTTTTCAAAAATTTCATCCAGGTGTAAGCCCTTAAATCAGATGTTTTAAAACTATTCCCATCCTCGTTCGTCGGTGAAACGGCGTCTTGACGGGCTGCGCAATACTTACACCCGCGGTCCGACACTCGCCTCATTTCGGTTCTCTCTTTCGAATCCCAAATCGTGTAGTTCAAGAGGCGCGCTTTTACTCTCGGGAAGTCCATATTCCCGCTCAAATATTTGTCGCGAGGAAACAATTTTTAAGCGGAGAACAAACGTCTCGCGTTGCGGTATTTTCAACGCGTAGCACAAATACGGGCTTTGACGGATGGGGCGGAATCGTGATGCGACCTAAAATCTCGAAGCGACGGAAAAGAGAAGAAAGAAGCGAGACGAGACGGGGAAGAAAAAAAAGATCCGTTCATCCGTGACTTCTAGCCACGGACGTAATGTCTCGAGGCTAATTAATGCGCCAGCCACGTATTAATTAGACCCGCTACCCCGCTCCCAATCCGTCGAAAGATTCGTTACGCGACTTTTGACCGGCTCATTCACGCGCGACCAAGGTGAGATAATTTTTCACCGGTTGCCCCTTTTTTCTTTTCGCCTTTGCTGCGCAGTTGCTTCTAACGTTCCACTTTTATGCTCGATTAGCTACGCACAATCGGAATAGCCATGTGTGTGCGTCGGATTGCGGATCTGCGTGTGAGTGTGTGCGCGAAGGTAACGCGAGAGGCCTGAGGTGCCACGAGATGTGTGTGTGTGTGTGTGTGTGTGTGTGTGTGTGTGTGTGTGTGTGTGTGTGTGTGTGTGTGTGTGTGTGTGTGTGTGTGTGTGTGTGTGTGTGTGTGTGTGTGTGTGTGTGTGTGTGTGTGTGTGTGTGTGTGTGTGTGTGTGTGTGTGTGTGTGTGTGTGTGTGTGTGTGTGTGTGTGTGTGTGTGTGTGTGTGTGTGTGTGTGTGTGTGTGTGTGTGTGTGTGTGTGTGTGTGTGTGTGTGTGTGTGTGTGTGTGTGTGTGTGTGTGTGTGTGTGTGTGTGTGTGTGTGTGTGTGTGTGTGTGTGTGTGTGTGTGTGTGTGTGTGTGTGTGTGTGTGTGTGTGTGTGTGTGTGTGTGTGTGCGTGCGTGCGTGCGTGTGCGTGTGCGTGTGCGTGTGTGTGTGTGTGTGTGTGTGTGTGTGTGTGTGTGTGTGTGTGTGTGTGTGTGTGTGTGTGTGTGTGTGTGTGTGTGTGTGTGTGTGTGTGTGTGTGTGTGTGTGTGTGTGTGTGTGTGTGTGTGTGTGTGTGTGTGTGTGTGTGTTTGTGTGTTTTTGTGTGAATAAGTGACTCGGAAATGGACCGTCTGGTCCGTTTTTGGGATCCGAGGTTCACCCGTTGGGGAAGCCATTTTGCATATATTAAAAATTGAAACGTCATTTGTTTTATTGAATATTGTATTTTTCGGATAGAGGACATTTGATTGATTGGCCCAGAATGTTTGGAAGACTCAACGCCAATCGATGTTTCTTTATTAGATATTGATGGCAAGGCGACGAGAAACGTCATGAAGGAATGTCAGATATTCAAATTACAAGGCCACCTCCGTTAATTCTCAGGTAAATCAGACCGTAATATAAATTCTGGTCCGAATTCGCGCCACCTGCTCGACTTATAGTACAGGGACGCTGGTAGGACGCCATTATGGAGAACTTAAACGTTTTTACCAGTGGGCGCCCGGAACTGTCAGGTGTGCAATTGAAATTGACAGCTCGGACTGGAAGTTCCACCGGTGGATACTGTTCTTTCCTTGATACGTGTCACATTGCGACACAATCTTGATCCAACTACGCGTATCAACGGCAGCTTCTTCCACTCCCATCTTAAAAGGTACCGGAGAGTTGGAGGTCCATTCCGATCGATTTTTCTCGCCTGGTACACGCGGAAACTGCATTACCGATTGTCGGTAAGTCTTATCGACGGCCGCACGGAATTTGAGATCTTCTTTACCAATGGTCGGTATAAAACTGCTTTACCTGCTGGGGAAAAACGATGGTCGCGAGTAGTTCGTGGCCGTTGGTGTGCGCCCTCTGGTATACCGGTAACGGATTACAGAGTACTGTAATGTAGGAGACTTCCTTATCTACGAGCCTCTTAGTACCAACGCTCGCGTTGTGCCTCTTGGGATTTTTCACTCGGGAGAAACTTTGTGCAGAAGTGAAAGTTAATTAAACTCGGTTCAATTTCGTTACGAGTTCTTTTCCTTACAGGAATACTCTCGAATTATTTCGTCACGAGCTCCACAGGACTTCACATTTTCTTAGCGTAAAGAATTTCCCCAGCAATTCTACGGTCGTATTCGAAATCGTAATCAACACATTTAGCCCTCTTGAGAGATTTGTTTACACTGCGTCCGTATATGCGGATGATTGGAGAGTAATGAATTATTGCTCAGTTTAGAATGCCAATTACTCGAAACTAAATTTCTTCGCCTTCGTAATATCGGTGCATTCCATCGCCAAGACTGTATATACCCGCAACGTTTTTATATCTCTCCTTAATACGAGAGTTTTTCGCGGGAGTGATTCGCAATCGGCGCTTGGCTTTCGTGCTTGAACACACATGCTGTTAGGGCACCACGCTTCGTTTATACGTTTATAATGGTTTCTTTGATCCCCCTCCCGAATGCTGTATAATCCGTGCCAGATGGTTTAAGCGTAAAATTAATAAGAGTTCGTATTAACGAATCTGCGTGAAGTTTCGAAGATTTTCAGGCTCTGCGAGTAGTTTCTTCGGGAATGATTTAGTGCATTCTTAAAGTACGGTGGGTGCGATGAATATTCATCGATGCCGAAAAATTGAAGCAGTATGCGGGTTATGCCTAGTTTTAACAGCCGAAAACAGCTATTTTTTGCGATTTTTTTAAGAAAATCGTGACGATACATTTCTACAAAAATTTGGTACTTGAATAAGTATCATCTGAAAAACACTGTCATTTTTTTTGTGTAAAAATATTTCATTATAGGGAAGCACCTCTCGAAAACATCTTTTGCCGTGAGCAAAAAAACATCTTTTGCCCTTCTGAAGCAAGTTAACTCATATAAAAAAAAATCAATGAGATTTCGTTAGTATATTGGTTTATCCTATGATTAGTCGTAGAAATTTCCGAAGTCTCACATTTGAAAGCAATGACGCATGTTCAGTGTAACGAACTTCAGTTTTGCGAAAAAATGGGCATTTTTCGTTCATCAATTAAAAAGTATATATCGGGGGAAAAAACCCTTCGATAAAATACTATATATTTACATCTAAAAAAAGCCCTAAAAATTTCAGAAAGATCGATGCAGTCGTTTTTGAGATATTTTGCTCGTCAATTTTCAAAACGTACTTTCTAGAAAAAAGCGTTGAAGTTTCGGACGACGCTCGAAGCGTTCCGATGGACGTCAACATAACAGCCTATACCTGAATCCGTCAATTTTCATCCGATCACCTTGAAATATTCACAAAACATTTATAAGATGATGCACTGTCAAAATATATGAGTTTTGAAAGAAAGGATATTGCGACTTTTACAACTGAAATGACGTTCCGACTTTTACAACAAAAGTGATATTTCGACTTTTACAATTGACCCCTTCATTCCAGGTATGTGGAAAATCTGAAAAAAAAACCGATATGTCACATTCCTCATAGTATTCATTTAAAGAAAAAAATGCCTTTCTTTTATTATTACCCCGATTTTTTTAGGAAGGATCCTAAAAAACGTTCGATCGTCTTGTCTTTTGACAAAAGCTTCACTGATAATCGAGTGCATCGATAAATTAAAAAATACATTAGCCGAAAAACTCCAACCGTTCGAAAGATTTCCCAAACCTTCCCCCTCTTGACATAAATCCGACCTACCGGCAAAAATAACACGAAGCGATAAAAAAATTAAGTCGGGCAAAATTTCCAAAATCATTCAGCCAGTCCAAATCGCATCTCGAAAAAACTCAAAAAAACATGGAAGCCTCCACAAATTGCACTATAAGCACACCGGCCCGCTAACTGGAAAATCAGCATAGAAGTCTCTGTTCCCTTGTCTGGTGTACGGGTTGAAAAATGGTTGACGACATTGGAGCACGTTTGGGTCGCGTACGCGTTCGAGTAACGCGACGTTAAGGTCTTCGAGGCTGAAGTTACGAGGAAAGGTAGGGCGTCATGGATGAGAACGTTCCAAGTAGAAGGTAGGAAGACACGGTATGGACGGGCGTATACGGCGATGAGTTTCACGAGGAAGAGGTAGAGAGAGAGAAAGAGAGAGAGGGAGAGAGAGAGAGAGAGAGGAGGTTGGCGAGCCCCCTCGAACCCCGCCGTACACGCGTTTCGGTCTCTCGTCATGAGAAGACCGAGTGAAAAAAAGGAACATGGCGACCTCATTGTTTTATACTCTTGGTGTATTTCTTGCGTACGTACATGTACGCACGGCCGGATAAGATAGCGCAGCAAAAGACGAGAAGTATCCGAGCCGGTTGTAGAAACGGCTGCCGATGTGTGCGCCGGTAGTACGTCACATATACACGAATGAAGAAGGAAAGAAAGAAAAACAATTACCGCAGTCTCGAGGGGCCTGTACGGAGTACTCGTTTGTCTGTACTGTTGGCATGGGGGCTCGCCTTCATGCTGTACAGTACGCTTTAACAGATCTTTCTTTCTCTTTTTTCGGCCCCTTGCCTGTTCTCCCTTCCGCCCTGCGCCCTTCTTTTCTCGGAGACTCTCGTAGACGACGCAGAAGGACTCGGCGAGGAAGAGGCAGAAAGATGGAGACTCCTTGGCGCACTGTCATACTCATCACGCATGTCACAAGTCCGTGCACGGGATCACGAAATGATATGTTTTGGGATATCCAAATTCTTTTGGGCGATCGGAAGATTGAACAAGTCTTCTTTTAACAACGATATTTTTTGAGGGATCGGGATGCTTTTGGGATCCAACAAATGGTCCGACAAATGGTGGTCCAACAAATCTTTTTGAGAGATTGAAATTCCAGTTGAGAGTTTCAAATAACAAATTCGCAACCGAAGTAAATGGGAAAATAGGGTGGAATTCACTGGGATTACAATGTGGACTCACTGTGTATGATGTCTCTATTGAATCTCTATAGGGATGCGGTAGGATCTTGGAACTAGCCAACAAATTTCTGCACAGATCCATCTGACTGTCTCTCCGTCTGCTCCCTCGTACTCGTTGGATGGCTTTTTTTGTCAAGAAGTTAGAAACGGTCGCCAAGCAAAGACAGCTCGAGCAGCACGATCTAACGAGACGAATGAAACCTGTTTTTGTTGGATCTGACCCATTGGTGAGACCGACGTTTGCGCGTCGGTTGGATCAAATAGAGCCGATTGACGGATCGCACAGGGACGATCAATTTTCCGTTTGACGACCCCCAAAGATCGTGGTGGGCTGAGGTTATCTATCTTTGGGATACATTGTTCGTCGGAAAATAATTGGAAAACTGTTGTTATATTGATTCGTTGGTCTGTGGAACGTTCGCCATAGAAATCCACCTCCTGAAAAAGAAGTAGCATGTCTTCAACTGCTTTCCAAATATGGACGCAGCATTGCATCGCTGTACGAACTTCTTCGTCTCTTCGGAGAGTGGAAAACAGAGAGAGAAGTTCGTGCTATATATATATAGAGCGAGAGAGAGAAAGGGAGGGGGAGAGAGAGAGAGAGAGTTCACACAACGACCTCAAGCTACCTTAAGAATCCATCCGGAGAAATACTTTGCCACTGAGACTCGGAAGAGTTCCTCAGGACCCATCTGCTCATTGTCCCACACCGTGGCCCATAACCGACAGATTTTAAACGTCTTCCCAAAGTGGGCGTGAGTTCCGAGCGCAACCCTTTTCTGTCTGACGAAAAAAAAAGTACTCGTTAATGCACCCTCCGGGTATTTTCTCTCGTTGCGGGAGCGCGAGTGCTGAGAAAAAGAGTCTTCAGCGCCCTGCTCTCATGGGTGTCTCAAGGACCATCGACGCATGGCCAAATATCTAGTCTATCCTTCCATCCATCGCGAAGGCTCGAATTTCATTTTTGTTCACTTGCGATCCGGCGTTTGCTAGAATAGGGAGGGAAAAAACGGTGCTCTCGAAGGGATGAAGAGTCGGAAGTAGGATGCACTCCGGCCCTATCTGTACGAAACACCCTTCGTTCCTTTATCGACAGAGATCGGAAGCTCGGATAAGATTTCCGCCCTCTCGTGCACGGAACGTACTCAGGGGAGAAATGGCATGTGCAACAAAAGATTACACACATCGCTCCCCCCTCTCTCTCTCTCTCTCTCTCCTGCCTTCTCATCAAGCGCTGTGCGCGTAATCTGAGAGGCCCTTCCGTATCAGTCCAAGAAGGGGATTCTGCGCTTCGTCTACGAGAGAGATATGTCTGATCATGGTGTGACTGAGGTTTCTTTTTTTTCTTTTCGCTCAGAATATGCTGACTCTCTGCAGTGAAGCTTTCGCGAGCTTAAACTTCTGTGGGGAATCATCACAGCTGCAATTTATGACCAGATGAAATTCTTGATCGTTTCGCGGTATAGATCACACGTTAGGATTTTTGCATCGTTGGATTTTTGAGAACTCAAATGCATCGAGGTTTTAAGATTTTTAACAACGCAAAGTATATATATATATGGGTGTGTTTTTTATGTGCAAATATATGGCCTTGGATTGCAACGATACTGGCAGTTCATCGCCTTTTGAACAATTAGGTGTTCAAGTGATTCAAATTGACGTTAACGATGATTTCATAGAGACGACGCACGTAGGGAATCCACACTAGAATCCATGTGGATTCCGCGCCATTTCTCGAGTCACGTCGTATGAAAAATTTTTATTTAAAATGTTCAACCGGAATTTGTTGGATCTCCAAAAAAAATCCTCTCGTGATCCTGGGTACAAAATTGTTGGGGAGTCTCGAAATGCACCCACATCTCTATACGGATTTGTTGAAGACACCGCACAGAGGGATACCTCATTAGGGTCCAATTGGATTCTGCACTGTTCCCCGATGAACCCTACTTGAGAATTTTGATCACGTTTCAATCGAAAAGATGTGAAAAGTCACGAAGAAAAACTCGACGTTTGGAAACATCATCTGCACGTTTCGAGAGCCCGTGCGTATGTAGTGATATTATGTCGAAGTGTGGTAAAATAAATAACGAACGATGATTAAAGTGGATTTTCAGTGATGTTGTTCAAATCGATTGTGAGGGTAGGTATACTTTCCAAAGCGATTTATACTTTTTTAAGTTAAGATTTGTCGTTTTCAAGATCCACTTATTTTATATACCTATATTTTTTGTTTGTAAAATACAACGTACACAATTCGATGAGATTCATCAAGAATCGTATCGGATTTTGTTCGATAATGTGGCAATCCTTTAGGATTCAAATGCGGGCTCGTACATTGGATTCCAATGGGGAATTTCGATTAGAATCCAACGTAGAAGCATGTCGTTTTAGATTAGGAATCCAATGCGATGACCCATTGGATCCCCACCAAGCAGTAGGAACATGTATGGGCATCCAATTGGAGCCCTGCGATAATTTCCGCACAGGAAGCCATGGGGGCAGCTACCGAAAGACACTTCACTCGACGTTGACACACTGGGTCATTTTGACCCGGATTAATTTTCAGTAAAATGCTGACTTTTACAAAACTGAATATTTTCAATAATCTTTTTAAACGATTTAATTTGATATTTCAATTATGCAGCCATAT
This sequence comes from Ophion costatus, assembly GCA_951751655.1. Classification (NCBI taxonomy): domain Eukaryota; kingdom Metazoa; phylum Arthropoda; class Insecta; order Hymenoptera; family Ichneumonidae; genus Ophion; species Ophion costatus. The sequence goes on from OX632363.1 coordinate 35,347,722, forward strand.
TAAGAAATGTTCAAAGTATATCCCTGATATCTTTTCAATAAAAACCGACTAGAGGGGTGTTAATGGCAGGTGGATGAAGTACTTTCCGGGTCATATTGACCCAGTGTGTGAAAATCGTGACCAAATATAAATATGTCAACGAAGGGGTTCATTCGAATTACAGTTGTTGTCGAACTTTCTCTTTCTCTTACTCTCTTCCTTTATTCCCACAAATATTTATTATTCCAAAAAGTTGTACCGTAGCCTTAAAATGTGCCCTTCGGATTCTCTTTGTATGGACTTGCAATCGTTTCATATCGGCTCAAGAACGTACCACCACTTTAACCGTAAATTTGCATATCGTTAGCGAGGTTGAAAAAAAGAACCTCCGTATCGCTGGGCGAAGGCGCCTAAACTCCTGCGAACGGCGAGTTCGTTGACTGTTTTTTCCTTCGCTCGGGGGCCAGGTCGCGAGGGCAAAAAAATGTTTATTAATACCGGAAACGTTTCGTCATGATTACGAATTAACTCCGCGGTGCTTTAGGCTTCGAGAAAAAGTTGCTCGAAACTATTCGAGATCCAACGCGATCGAGCACTAATCGCGCAACGTTTACGGACGCTTGCAATCGTTCAATGCTCTCGTGCATCTTGCAAACACAATTGTCAAGAGATTCGTATAACTCGCTGTTTATTTTCAAAATAACGTGGTTTTTGTTTGTCCAGGGAGGGTCGAAGGCATCCGCGAACAATGCGTATAAATTTATCTCTCTTTTTCGCAATAATAAAACGATCATCGTTGCAAACATCGCACGAGCATTACCCTTGAACTTTTTATTTATTTGTTTTTTTTTAACGGAACGTCGTTCAGCCATTGTTTAAACGTTTCTCTCCCACATGGAACAGTTTTTGATTCGATTCGTTGCAACGAAGGAGAATTTTTATTGTTGAGCAAAGAGTAATTGAATCTGCAGAGTCGACAGTAAAAATATATATATATATATATATATAGCCTAGCCCTCACATACGTCACGTCGGATCGAGTGATTAAATTCAAGACTATCGTATCGTATGAACACCGAATACGATACTTGTTTTTTTCATACCCATCTACAAAACTCTTCCACGCTTCCACATTAATTCTCCCCTCTGCGTCTGCAATCAACGATATTCGCTATTTAGCAATGTCAAAGTTCCTATCGTTGAAATGCAACCAAAATCCTATTATTTGTTTTTTTTAAATTAATTTCTACTACTATCTAAAATATTAATTTGGAGATTCGGAATGTAGATGTTTGATGAGGAACTCAAAAAAAAGTTTTGGGAATTTTCGTCGCATAGTTCTGATGAACGAATTTGAGAGATTGAAATAGACAGAATAATTGTCATTGTATTAAAACGATGCCAATATCGACATCCAGCGATTTATCGTCGTAGAATAGAAATGAATTTTCTATAGTAGGACTTCCGTATAAAAGAAATAACTTGTGCAAAAAAATATCGATTTTATTAAATGTCAACGATGCGAACTTCAACGTCGTCCGATTTATCGTCGTAAAATAAAGGAAAATGATTTTTCCGAATATTTTCATGAATTTTCATAATATATTCATAAATTGACAAGTACAGCTGCCTGAGTAAAATGAGACGAAAATGAAGAAATGTACGATCAAACGTAAACTTGTCTCAAATAATAAATGTCTTTATTGAATGAAAAAAATTGGCATGTCGCGTAAAAAATGAATTGTCATAAAAAAATCGATTTTTTTGCGTGTACTCAAAGGGGATACACATATTCAAGGATATGTGCAAAAAGTTTCAAATGAAAATATTAAAAATTGTCCAGGTTACAGTCGATTTAGTGAGAGCAGAAAACAACGATTTACGTATACTAAAACTTTCAATCGCGTTTTTTTCGAAACCACTTCTAGCGACCTGGCCAAAACCATAACTCGAACCCTAATTGTTCGATTTTCAATTTTGAAAAACCAACATTTCCGTAATTGCAGTAGCTATCGTTGTACGTTGTCGTTTCTTTTCAATTTACCATTTTAGCCCCCGAATTACTTAGTACAAGAATATTCTGGTATTTATTATTATTAATAAATACCGGATTATTTAGTACAAAAAAAACATTTCAGTATTTGTTATTTAACAAAAATTTCGCCAAAATTATACATTTTCTTAAACTCCCGTCATATTATGATTTTTTTTCTCGAAAAACGGCTGCGTGCAATGAGAACTCCATATATATACCTTGATGATAAAACTTTTTATTTCCATTTTTCAGACCAACCATTAGCACGTTATCCATGCGGACATTGGACGACATTTTTTACACAGAAGCTCTATTATACCTCAAAAATGTTGTTAAATTTTTCATTTTTATTTTTTCATACATAATAACACAAAATAAGTTTAACGTTGGCTCAATAACATACTTTTCTTCCAAGTCCCAAACAAATAATCTAACAGACGAAAAAAATCCAGAAAGAACGAGCTTTTACAAAATCCGGTATTCTTAAGGTTCGCGTGCATATTTATTCGAATGATACGTCTATCGGAGTAACGCGTATCAAGAGTCCCTTAAGCGTTTGCACAAGCATTTACGTTATCGATGGATTTCTTTTTTGCTGCAATTTTATTATCTTTGCTCCTTTCTTTCGTTGATACACACGAGGCGTTTACACACGTGCATCGCATATATACACAAGTCCGCCTTTATGTGCCGCATCTGGCTCGAATTATGCCGACTCGATGTTTTTCCATGCTGGACGCTCGCGAGCTTTGACGAACGACTGCGAGAGGCGGAAATAAAAAAAAAAGAAAAATAAACCGAAGCATAACAAATCAGTAATTAAGTCGATGATAAATGGACAAAAACAGGAGAAATAATGACGCCCGCACAAAATTGCGGTCGCTCGATGGGAAGAGACACCTTTTTGCTTACGGGGGAGGGGAGACCCGCTCTCTCTCTTTCTCTCTCTCGCTCGAATCTTTAGAATTCTTTGTCGGTCGTGGCCCTGGGAATTCAGGGGGACCGGAGGCTGTTTTGCCGGGTGTACGAACCACCACTAGCTTTGTGAAATGCCAAAGGAGACCGCGTACAACGAAGCAAAAAAGAATCGAAAAAAAATAAATAAAGTACGAACGTGGCAACAAAAAAAAGTGCCTCGAATCCGCGTGAGAGAGCCAGAATCGGCAGAAAAATCGATTCCCCGTATACTTGCATTTTTCCGAGAAGCATAAAAGAATTTGCTGTCGATCACGAGGAGAAGTCAAACGGCGAAGGCGCGAAAGTTCGAGTGTTCGATTAAAAAAAATGTCATCGTTGATCGTCGGAAAGGGTGGGGGTAAAAATGTCGAATGACCAAATGTAGAACGACAAAGATTTCGAAACGGTAGAATTATGAACTCTCAAAATAACGAAGGTTCAATTATTCGAAATTTTATCTGTCGACTGATAAAAAAATTGAATGACTATAAATCGAACCATTATTTATTGGAGAGCTAATTTATTCGAAAACGAATATTCAGATCGTCTGCAATTCGGAAGATAAAAATACAGAATCGAAAAATGTAGAACACCCATATTTCCGAAACAGAAAATAGCGAGTGCCTAATATGCGTAATATCGTCTATGGCGAAAAGCAATAAATCGAAACGCAAAATGTCGATGGCCCGAAATGTCGAACGCCAAAAGGTCGAACGGCCAAAATGACGAACGTGGTGGGGCCCGTCACGTGGGATGACTGCCTTACGATATTTTAGCCGACTGACCGACAGCGCCATCTCGCAGCTTCACTCTGAAGCGCAAGTAACGTATTGCATGATTCGCCATCCGGGCCGTTCTACATTTTGACCCTTCGCGATTTTAACCACTCGACTTTTTGGCCGTTCGCTTTAATGATTTTCTGCATTGTGAACCGTCGCAATTTTTTTAATTCGGAGAATTGTCGTCTCGAATTATTTGGTGTTATGCATACAGGCCCATCGATATTGTGTTTTTCGCTAATTTATTAACTCTGATTTTTGTTTTTCGCTATATATCAACTTCCGAGATGTTCATATTCGTAATTGTTATTTTCGACTTTACAGACTCTAGTAAGATTGACCCATCTATATTCGAACATTCGGCATTTTCGAATTCGACATTTTGGCCCATCTGCATATCGATCGTTCGACATTTTTCCCCCCACCCGTCGGAAAGTTTGTGTCTCAAAACGGTGAAGCAGGAAAAAATGCATGGCTTTCGGGGTAATTCTGATTGTTGGTTGTGCAACGATCGATCATACCGGAAGTCGAATACATTTCAATAAACGTTCGAGCAATGTACACACAAGGTACTCGTTTACCTATCGTGCAGACAGCGCAGAGCTCTCAGTCGGTCGTCGAACACCTGCAAAAGTTCTTCTCCTAACGTTCCCGTCAAACGCCCACCGCCAGCGCGGCAGCGAAACGATCGCGTGAAGAAAGAAGAAAAAATTACCTCCGCGTCGTTTATTGTGACGCGTTGCCAATTGTTTGCACGGAGAATCGTATTCTTACACCAGATTACGTGTGCATATATTAAAACTTTTGTTCTCCGCTTCGAACACGTCCATATCGCGGTATACACGTATACATCGAATTCTGAGAGATCGGACGTGCTTTACGTGTTGCGTGTCAAATTCCTTCGGTTACGCCATTTTGTTTGCTAATAGGTACCCACCGTGTCACGTCTTAACGAAGAATAAAAGTGTTCAATTTAAAACCGCCGTTTATCGCGACGCGTCATATATACTCCGATCTACAATGACGTTCAAATTTGTTTGGACTGGAGTTTGCGTCGTTGGCGTTCAATGGAATGGATTCTTTTTTTTCCTCAACTCCTTTCTTGAACGCTTATCGGAAAATGTGCAATTGCAAGTCGTGAAAAAGATTTGGTATCGTAACAAAAATAAGGAAATAATATGAACCTGAATTTTCGTTGCATTCCGGCGATGCAAACTTCAATAGGGGAGACCCGGGCATAGCGAACAATCCAGGCAAAGCGAATACCCCACGCGCGAACGATGCGCGTAGTGGGGGTATGAAACCATGAAATTGACACCGTCGAAATGCGACAAAACTTCTTTCCCAATCCATCGTTTTTTCATTTTTATTATTATTTTGAATATTTTTATCGGTCACTGAAGGCAACCGTAAAAAAACGTTTTCTTTTTTTGGGTTTGTAAGTGCTTAAAAAAGAAAAAGCTTGAGACGATGATCGAAACGTAGTTTACTATTACTATATTACCCCATGTCACATTTGAAGAAAATACTTTGAGCATACTAATCACAGCAATATTTTAGCAATGTCCTAGTTTCCTTTTCTCGAAATATCTTGAATACCAAATATTTTAGTGCGGCAAAACATTTTTCTGAATATCAAGCACCAATTTTTTTAGTACGGGGAAGCATTTTTTCGCCCAAATACAAGAAAACTATTTGTAAAAAGTCCACGTTCTTAATCGGTGCGATTTTTCTTGCGCCCGCTCACACTAATTATCCCACGCCTTTTCGTCCTGCTAAAAAATTTCGAGTGTCTAAAAAAAAAAATCATTCCACCACCGACTGGTGGAAGTTCAGTATCTGGGAGGGCATTTTTTTCTCTTTTGTACAGTGTGTAAGTACACACTTTCCGTTACTGTCCATTTGTTGGATGATGAACTTCCGAAAGGGAGCGGAAGCTGGCGAATAAAGAGGCCAAATGCTGGGACTGCCATGGTCGCGCCAAAGGTGTGAATTCGCTGAGAAAATGGTGCGGCCATTAGCCACAAGTTGTAGGCACACTAACGGTGAATAATGAAAAGAGTATACAGGTATGTGTGTGTATGCGCGTCTGGTGTGAAGTACAACAACTACAGGCGTGTCGCACAACGAGTGGTTATAGCAACGCAAGAAAGGATGTTACGTAATCGTTGTTGGCCAGCATTTGCCTGCATCTTGAATATATTTTTATTTTTTTTTTATTTCTGACTCTATTGAGCGACTTGTGGATGAAACACAAAGTTGCGCCTTTATTGCGCAAAAAAAGCATCGGGAGTTTCTCAAGTGTCGTTCATCTTGTATCGCTGGAATGCAACAGAAGTACGTTTTTTTTCTACAATCTAATCGTCAAACATTACTCAAATGTTTATAAGGATGCTCATTAGAAATCTACCATCCGAATGAGTAGAAAAATTGTGCCAAAGATAAAATTAAAGAAATTGAAAAATTGATCAATAGAATTAGAAGTAAAATATAATATAGAATAAAGAGTATATGGGAAAAAAAATTCGAAATCAAATTCCAGACATTGAAAAAAATTGTTTCAATTGAGAGTAAGTTTTTAAATAATTGAATCCCCCTACTGAATCCATAATCTAATCCACCCCATTAGAAAAATACATCGACAAAGAAACGTGTATCATTTTGAGCGAATAAATACTCAATTTAGTTAAGGGATTATAATAATAACAACAACAACATAACCAATAATAATAATAATAACCGAGTTTTATTTCCATAACTTGCTTTCCAAGTTTTTTACAAAAATAGTCAAGGGTTTAAACTAGCCCAAAATTTATCCAAAAATGTTTTCGTTTCTTTATTTTTTCATAGCCCGAACCGTGAAGAAAATGTTAGCCTGTTCCGAAGTCTGTATCTATAACATTAACGAAAGTGAGAAAAAAATTTCTACCGCACTGTGCAGCGCTCAAAAGGATTAAACGGGCCAGTAATGGGCTTATTCGCAATATGTTTGAGTAGCTTTTATTCGTATTTTTTCATACAAATAAAGTAAATGAAGAAATCGCCGACGGGAGGGGTCGATATTCTTTATCGATGCTGATAGGAAGAAAAGGACAAAAAAAACGAATTTCTCAAGGTTCGCTTTAGCGATAGATCGTTATATACGTCGCGGAGTCGCCACGAGCATCAGGATTATTTTAATAGCATGACTGCGAAACGTCACAGGATGGAGGACGGATAACACTCTCGCACAGACACGCACAGGATCGTAGCATTATCTTGGGTTCGCACATACGCGGAGATTCGAAGGCACGAGGGAGATTACGAGGACAGAATTTACTACACATCGTACGGGAGGACGGAGATTTTACGGAGGTAGCTAATACTCATCGTGAGACACGCTCCGGTGTTTGCCACGGCGTCAATTAAAATACACACGAACCGTATCGCACTGGTATTACATTTGATTTATTTTTGTGTCTTTTTCTTCTTACACTTTTTCGCACTCGCGAGAGTCAACGATCTTTCAGCCTGAGAAATCGAGAAATCTCTATCTCTTTATCCCCGTCTCTCTACGCTCTTGGCGGAGTCCTAGTGAATTTACGTTTTTTTTTCCAAGTTCGAGTTAAATTACTGTATCTAATTCGAATTTTGGAGTATAGGAAATAATCCAATTTTTCCACAATTGCCGACTCAGTCAGCAATTATATGCAGTTTTTTTAACATTTTAATTCAAGCCAATTCAATTCAAATTTCATTGCAGTTTGTTTATTTATTTTAATCCAAGTCAATTTAATTCAAATTTCAATTAAATTTTTATCGAGTATCAATTCATCAAATTGCGATTAAATTCACATTAAGTCGATTTAAATTTCATTTGATTACTTTTTAATTCAATTTTCATTGATCAAATTTAAATTAATTTAATGTGAACGCAATTAAATTTCATTCAGTTTCTACTTTTATTTAAGTTAATAACTGCATTCAACTTAATTCTTCAAATTTGCCAATCCGATTCTAAAATCGGCCATCCAAAATCCCTGGAATGCAATGAAAACTAAACTCATTTTGATTGCCCAATCATTTTCAAACCTCCCGGTTGTAAAAAGCACTCAAACATTTTATATTATATTTATAACGAATTAACAGATTAAAGCTGCAAAACATACTTTTCGTTGCGATCAAAATATAGAAGTTTAAAAGAAAACGACAAATTTTGTTTAACTTCAACACCATCTGCGAGTTTCCCTAATCCCCGAATGAAAAGTAAAACCCCACCGATTCAAAATTTGACGAATAGAAGAAAAAAAACCTTTTTTCCCCTGAAATCTTCAAGGATTAAAAAGATATTGTCTAATTTTCAATGGAAGTGAGCGAAGTAAATGCGTCAGTCTTGGGATTCGCCAACGTTTCCCCAAACAAGTTTAACAACTTTCACTTCGCCGCAGCGTTCGTAGTGTCGGTATATAATTCTATATCTTTATGTGTACACTTACGTAGCGCAAGTGGAGCGGACGTGTGGAAGATTTTTCCTGTGTTACATGTGCATATATATATATATATATATATATATTTATATATATATATATATATATATATGTATATATATATATATATATATATATATATATATAAATCTATAAAGTATACATAGACACAAAGGCCTCGTACCTGCGTTACCTGCCGCACGCTCCGTACAATCTTTTGCGCGAGAAAACGCAACGGGACTCCGTTCCTTGAGCTTGTCCATATAGCTACGTGCCGCGTTATCGCGCCCGATCATGCACATCTCCTTCTACAGATTTTTTCTCTTAAAAAAAAATGTATTTTTCCCCAAAAAGCGATTTTGAATAGTCGAGAGAGAGGGACAGGCCCTGCTCACATAGAAGCTTCGAACGTGTTCATTGTTGATGAAATTCGCGCAATTTATTACTGAGTAAAATAGGCTTTGCGCGTCCGGTTCCGAAGACTCGCCACTGTGCACGATCCACACGAGAGCGGAGCTTTTCCGTGCTAGGGCATTTTTTCTTTTCAATTGAAGAATATTTTTTAAATTCCGATTCATCTTGTTCGGGTTTTTTTTTGACAATTATTCCAGCGCTGTCGAGCACGAAAAAAAATCGATGATAAAGCGAGTAATAATTATGTAAAGAAGAGAAAACAATGCTTTTCCGTACCGAGGCGTGAAAAAAATGAGTTCAAGGGAATTTCCATTTTATTTTTTTTTAATCAATTGAAGGAAATTTCATCTTTAATCTAATAAAAAAACTTTAATTGGACAAAATTTGCCATTTTTAATTCTGCACATTCCTTCATTTGGATGTTTGTTTTAGAATTATTCGAACGCCATCGAAAACGAAAAAAAAGATCGATGAAGAGGGTGGGAAATGATTGCATAGGTGAAAACAACTAGCAGGCTACATCGACCTGGGTTAGTCAAAAAATTTCATTTCCTAAAAGTATTTTTATTCGATAATCCCACCTTTTATCTATATTCTCTAAAAAGTTAATTAGAATGTTGCTAAAATTAAATGAGCTACAGCTTCTAACAGTCTTCAACAGTTTGAAACTTTAAACGCGTTTTTCTTAACACACTGTTTTCAAAGTCAGTGGACATGATGTCTCGAGAACAATTTGATGGATTATTTCCAAATTCACAGGAGACACGAAGAGAAACGTTTAAAGGTCGTTGACGATCTCACTTTTTTTAAATCGATTTTCGTCTTTTAATAATTTCGTAAAAATGACGACTTTTTTCATAGATTTTGTATGCTTGAGTTTCAATGCGTCGCGAGGTTGTTAAAAAAAAATATTTAAAAAATCAAAGATCGTCGATGACTCCTATTCATTGTTAACTCGCATAACCTGCTTGATTTTTAAATGTCAAATGGACCGTGTAGGCTGGAGAGTATCCACCGCCAAAGTGCGTGAAAAAATGTCATCATCATTAACAAATAAAACTCTCAAAATGACTTTTCTGTTAAAAAAAGGCTGTTAAAAGGCTATTCCACCAACCGTTTCCCAGAAAAAAAAATCGGAATTTGGCCATCTTTTGGGCGTATAGGTAGATGTAGACCCTTAATTTATTTTTCGTCGTATGTAACTCGAGATTTTCTTCGGAGATAAAATAGCCGCGATCTCGGCCAACGTTCGTGAATTACAGAACGATTTTTATGAAAAATAGTCCTCGTTGGGCTTATCGCTTTGCTCGAATTATGCTTTTCGGTTATACCGGTTGGGCTTACACGTGTGAAATCAGTAGGATGGGTATAGTAGCCGAGATGAGAAACGCGTGGGCGGGTGACTCTCTCCGATAGACCGTTACGGGTGCGGGGGGGGGGGGGGGCAAGAACGAGGACCAAAAATGACAAGTTTTACCCCGAAGGATACGTGCAACAAATATGTCTGACATGAGGAACAGTAGGGCGTGCGTTTGGCCGGTAAATTTTCTGTATTACGCGCCTTTGTTAGATCGGCGATCTTTTTGTACGAGTGTACACTCACAAACGCGGGGTATTTTAATACCGAGGCGAATATATTCGTCGAAAAATTGACTCCCGGTTGCTGCGCGTGAGCAGCCTACTCGAATACTTTTTGCCTCTCGTACGGACGTTACTTATCCAAACTCGTATCGTACTAACCCCCCCCCCCCCCCTCTCTCTTCCCCTCCCCCGCGTTTTTCCTTCATCTCGCTCGCTTCTGACAGGACAGCGAAGCTGTAAATCCTGTTCAACTTTTTCTACCACGACAAGAGCACGAAACGAATGATTTTTTTTCGAGCTCACTTGATGATTTTACCAAACACTGGGGACGATCACGAATTTTTTACTTGGTCTCCCCGAGAAATTGCCGGACGAACGAATAGGAACATTTTCGTTACACGTGGAAAAAACTTTTTTATGTACTGCTCGAGTGAAGATTATTCCCGCTCAATTTCGTCACAATTTTAAGGCGCATTTTTTGAATAAAAAGTCAATTAATTTTTCATCAAAATTGTAGCGTATTTTTCGATTAAAGGTAAATTAATTTTTAAACGAAAGTAAATCGCATTTTGAGCATCACATTGCCAACTCTTCAAGTTGAAAATTTCGAAGTTAAACGAGCTCATGATAAGCCCCCTATAAAATAAAGTAATCCGGTGTCCTAATGAGGATTCATCCAATAATCAATTAATGACAAAAGTTGCATCGGCCAATTGCAATAAAAAAATTACTACCGTCGAATAACATTAACACTGTTGGTAATTCAACAACCATTTTTTTTTTGTATTTTTCCACTGTGCGTATGAGATTTTGGCGTGCTCAGGAACGAGGCCTACGGCGTATAATGATCATGAATAACACGTGGGAAAATCTCGATTCGGATGAGAGGAAGGAGCGGAATCAACGAGAAATTAAATGCTGGGAAGGACCTTCGTGTCAGACAACTTCTCTTTCGTGCGTAATTACTGAAAGTGTTATTCATTCGGAGCTGAGACTTTTGCTAAAGCGTCCGTACATTCATCATTCGATATGGTCTTCTCATCACAGAATGGAAGGGAAGTTCATCAAATTTTATTGAGAAACGATCGGGTAGGCAATTTTTCTCAAAATTAGTCGCAAAATTAGAAAAAACGATTGGATATAAAATATCAAAATTCACGATCTTGAAGTTTGCATTGTTGGAACGCACTGAAAATTATTATTTTTTCATTGATACATTTTTTTCGCCGATTTAGGCTATGTATATCATTGAATCGTTTTTACGTACTCTTATTTACAGCTTTACGACCTCAAGTTGCAAAAAAAGGTTTCAAATAATAATAAAGATGAAGAAATAACAAAAACTCATTGCATTTCAATTATGCAAACTTCAACGTCGTCGAAAGTCAGTAATTTTTCTCCACTGCACATAGAAATACATGTCGGTATCAAGAAGATTCCATTTCGTCGATTTAGGCTACGAAAATCATTGTAATGTTTTTACATATTTTTATTTACAGATTTACGATCTCTTATTGCAAAAAAACGTTTAAGATAATGTTAAAAATGGAGGAATAACAAAAACTCATTGCATTTCAACGGTGCAAGCTTCAACGTGGTCGAAAATCGATAATTATTCTTCACTACATATGGAAATATATATCAGGCGGTGTAAACATTTGTTCCCCTTTATTTTCAGCCTTTCATTCAGCAAATAGTCCGATTTGAATAATGTTCAAAAACATCTTCCGCCCTGACAAAATTTGCTATAATATTGTGGATTTTCTCGAAAAAAGAAAACCGTCTCTAAAAAGTGCCTCGTAATTTTTGCCGTTTGGAAACTGTTTCCAGTTGTGATAAAAAATAAAATACCCAGAATTCAATTCTAAAAAATTTAACACACCTTAATATATATTTTTTTCAAGGACCCGCATCGCCCTATATCCAAAAGTACCAAGCCCTTTGAATTCGCACCACGTGATCAACCGCAACATTCTTAAATCGTAATCAAGTGTAAATTTCTCCCTAAACAATCAACGTGCAACTGACGTTGAATAGTGGTCAATAATTGAATTAGTAACGCCGCCCGATGCAGTTCCGCTGTATGCAAACAGAAAAGATCACTCGGCCGTACACGCACGATTGACTCTCCGTACTTTAACGACACGCTGTGCATGTCCCATATTTGTTACTAGTTGCCAATTAAGGGGTTACGCGCTAGTGAACGATCAATCTTTTAATGTCCGACTAAGGATCGTGGGATCGTTCAAATCTTACTAACCCCCCTTTCTCCCCCGTCTCTCGAGCAATGCCAACGTTCGGGCCTTCGTGGGATCACAGTCCTGCGCGTACGTTTAATCGCACGACGATTCAGCCAACTGATTGTGAGTTCAATAGTAAACGAGTCACGGGATATCGTTCGATCGTATATCTATAATATTCGATGTCTCTCGTATATCAAAGGCTCATTCTGAACATGTGTTACCGTGACACACGCCCGCAATTTTTCCCGTTACTTATCGACGAGTATTCCGACGCGACGCGTCTCATGATTCATCGATGATCGATAAGAAAAATTGGGCAAATCAAGATCGTGTACTTAACGGAATTACACAATTTGATAGTGTATAATATATATATATATATATACATAAGATAATATTATTATTATTATTATTATTATTATTATTGTTGTTGTTGTTGTTGTTGTTGTAATATTCATAATGAAAGTGAATATAATATAAATAATAATATATTAATATTCATAACAGTGTATTGTATAATATTATTATTATTATATGTAAGTATATGTGCTTGTATACATTTCTTGAGGGATGTTCAGAATTTTTACACATTGTGAATCAATCATTCTATTTAATCGTTGAATCGAAATCGATCAGATATTTTTAAGGCGGGACACCACTGTGACGGATGAACAAAATCGATTTTTTTTCGTTGCATTTTCTCAAAGCATACATATGTATGTGACAAAAATTTCGAGTCAAAATATTGAAAATTGACCATACTACAGACGATTTAACACTCGTCATTTTGTCATTTTTTTCCGCAATATGTCCGCGCTCAACGAAAATTCGCTACATTTGTGTAGCTTACAAAACTTTTTTCCAATCGATCCAAACTTTTTTCCAATCGATCCAATCGATCGAAAAAAGTTTTCGATCGATTGGCCCACATTTATTATTCAGAGGCTCTATTATACCTCAATCACCTTATTAATTATGATTTTTTTTTAATAAAGATTTATGAAAAATAACTTCGATGTAGGTATGTCACGAAATGACATACACTTTTTCAAATTCCACATAGATAATCTAGCAGATAAGAAAACTAGCGAAAAAACGACCTTTTCCGGCCCGTCATAGTAGTGTCCTCCCTTAATTGCCGATTCTTTACCTCGTTTTGAATTGTATATGAAATAATTGATCAAAATATTTTTACTAATAAACTGACTCGAAATAAAAATCTTAATATAAAATATTCATATAAAGCATCTGATTCTTAATATAAATATATTGTAAAAAATGAATTACATACAAAATTGATTAAAGTATAATTAAAAATATTTATAATTTATATATAATATTTTTTATATATATACGGTTAATTTTGCAGGCATAATTTTCGATAAAAGCTACGTATGAAATGTATTGACAATACGAGTCAGTGTCCAATTATCGAGAATTCTGTTGACAATGAATTTTTGCTTCTTACATATCCACGTACATAGAACATGTGTACGTACACGGTTACCACTCAACAATGATAATCCGACGTGTGTTCGTATGTATAGCAACGCGCCCGCGGGAATCGACGCGTCACGTCTCCCCGAACGCGTCTCGATTAAAGTGATTGTCTGTTTGATTAATGATTCGCCATACAGTTACACTCCTTATCGTCATATCGTTGTGTCGCGTCTGGTCGCGATCATTCTATTGGAAAATACGGTATCAGGTAAACATCGTCTAAATCATTATCGACGTGTATTATTCGCGATTGTAGGCTCACTGTCCCGTCGCGAAATTTCGCATTATTGCCGAGTTAAAAAAAGGGATATGATTCAGAGCGAGGTGCGAAATATTTCGATACATTCGAGGCTGAAAAATTGTATACTGTAGTAATGTCTCGTTGGAGTAAAAATTTAATAGTGAAAAGTAATAAAAAGGTTTTATGTGAGGATAGTGAAAAAAAACTATTGTCAAGAATAATACTATAATATTTATTTTATTGAAAAAAATGGAGAAGATAATACTTTACCATTTTTTTTCAGCAAAAAGTATCTTTAGGCGAGACACTACTGTGGCGAGGCAAAAAATTGATTTTTTTCCCATTCTTTCAAAGTATATATATTCGAGAATATGTGAAGAAATGTTCAAGGTAAAATGTTAAAAATTGACCAGATTGCAGACGATTTAGTGTATACTAAATATTTCAATCGCGTTTTTCTCTAAACGACTTTTCTCGACCTGGCCGGAATTGTAACTTTAGCTATAATCATCCTATTTTCAAGATAAAAAAAATTGTGTAATTGCAGTAGCTATCGTTGTACGCTTTTTTTAAATTTAGTACTTTGGGAGCTCTCGAATACGAGTAAAAAATTTGCCAATATTTATTTTAACACCCGTAATTTTTTTAGTATTTCCCACAAAAAACGACAACAAGAAATACATTCATATACATATATATACATATATATACATATATACTACAAACCGTTTTATTTTTATTTTTCAGACCAACCATTCTCAAGTTATCGATCCGGCCGTTGACATTTTTCATACACAGCTGTTATACCTTAAAATAACGTGAACATTTTTTCATTAAACTTACGCCAAATAACTGCGATGTATGCTTAATAATAACATACCTTTATTCCGAATGCGAAATAAGTAATCTAGTAAACAAGAAAAATTCTAAAAAAACTACCTTTTTCGGCCCGTCACAGTGATCCCATAGTAAATACTGCATTATGCTTTTTTCAGAATTTTATATCCCCTCATCTTCTTCGTGTAAAGACATTAAGCAAATCATTTAAATAAAAAAGAAAAGAACTGAGGCAATCACTATAGTGTATCATTTTTTCACCAACGAACATACTTCCCCAAATTTTTCACAAATACATCAAGCTGTCCATTACAAAAACACATAATGATCGGATTCGTACTGAAGGTATCGAATGGGACCTTCTGGGCAATTGCATTTATCCGAGTGATCGCTATTCATACGTTTCCATTGTTATGTACACCGTACCATCGTTACATCGCACAGATGGCAATAAATTCATCTCCTTCGTGGAAAGAAGGTCGGTTTTTTTTTCTTCTTTTCTTTTTCCAACGTAGAATTATTTGAACAGGATTGTGCGGAGCGTCCTTAAAATATGCAACACATGTACGATACGCGTGTGTACAATACGAATACGAAGTTTGGTCTCTGGCTGTTTGTTGGGTCTTTCTCTTCAAGATTGGATGACGTCAGGAGAAACAGTTGGGAAGCTGGGATCGTAAAAATAAATGGTCTAATGAGTGATCAAAGTATCGCTATACATACATACATACATACATACACACACACACACACATATATATATATATATATATATATATATATATATATATATATATGTCGATAAATCATTAATCAAGAACGTAAAAATGATTGAGTAATTCTGTGTAGATGCTGCGAATCATCGCTCCTCACCCTCATTCTCCTATCGCCTATCGTGCTCGACGTTAATTAATAAATGCTTATTCCATAATTGAAAGATGAGCTTTATCGTACGAGCTGGAGAGAAAGGGTTCAACGGTTCAACGCGGCCGATCGCGCGTTATCTTCACTCGCACGCGCAACATTCGTTTATTTATTGGATTTTCTTTCCCCCTTTAGTTCGGAGTTAAAATATGGGAGCCATAAGAATTCCGGAGTGAAATGGAACATACGCCCTGGAAAAACATGAAATGTACGGTTTTTGACGAAGGCTCGAGCTCCGAACTGCGGGCCCCTCGGACAATGCGAGGTGTTTGGAAATCAATTAACTTCTTGTTGACGATTTTTTTTAGAAATTCATTTTTTATATTCATTGTTGGAACTTTGCGTGTTTGGGTTTTGTGCAAAAAAATCGAATACCTTGAACACTCGAGTATTTCGATGCTTTTTGGAATTTCTTACAATTTATTTGACGTTCCTCGCGTAGGAGTAAGACATTATTGAGAGCACGAACAAATTCGATTTTAGCTGTGAACTCGTCTTGCAAATTTACAGAATGAGAAATCTCGACGGAACTTCTGCTTACCGACATTTTCCATTTTTCTTTGGTTACCATCATTCATTGGTTTGATGTTCGTCGCGACGCTGTTTGGCTTTCGGCGAGAGAGCACTCTCCACCGCTGTACTAGCTACCTGTTGCTCATTGAATATGCATTGTGCGTAGGTCGTGTTTGCTGATAAAACTGACCAAGCATTGTGCGGAATAGTATATGCTTGTTCCAACGAAAGAGGGATATAGGAGAGAGCGAGGGAGAGAGTGGGAAAGGGGGGGGGGGGGTTGTCAGCCGATGCGATGGGTTTCGATTCCGCAATGCTGAGAAATAAGCCAACTACCAGTGACGTACGAACTACGAGAAATGTGGCTGCACAAAATACATTATTTTTTATCTGAAACCAAATCTTCATGTTTGCTCATTGAACGACTTCAGACACGTGAAAAAATGTAACAAACATTGAAAAAATCGACCGATCTTGTTTTAATATTGGAAAATATAATAAATTCTCACGGTTAAAGAAGTTGTCAAATTTGATGAATATCTTATTGAACAAAAAAATTATTATTTTATTTTTAATATTATTTTAATATTACTTTTTTTTTATTTTATATTTTATTTTATTTTAATATTATTTTCATATTACTAATATTATTTTTTTAAATATCTTTTTAGTATCGTATTGTCCTCTTTATTCCTCATTATACAACGCTTTGCGTTGTTTTTATAGCTCACTGACCTATTTTTTTCTATTATTATATACTATATAATAATACTAATTTATCATTATTAGTATTCATATTATATTAAATATTTTAAGAATAACCATTTTATTAGCAATGAGAATAATTATTTTCTTTTTTTGAATAATAATTATAGTTGTAATTATTATTTAATAGAAAAATTTCCGAAATATATTGAAGTGACAATCTCATCTCTCATGACAATGACAGATGACAATGACATCTCATCCAGGAAAATTCCTCGTTTCAAATTAGGAGTGAGGTTCGACTTGAATAAATCGATGAAAAAATAATACACACATAAAACAAAAATAAAGTGTCTATGATCTTCGATGTATACGATTAATTTCTCTTATAATTATCGTCTCTTTTTATCGATCTTCATGATCGTTGCACTATTTCCAGGACAAATGGTCCAAAGAAGGAATATCGTCGCAATAGCTTTTAGCTTGGTATGTGTGAGTGTGTTTTTTCGAGACGTCTCCTTTTTTCGAGGCGTCAATGATCCATCTTCGATCGATCAGTACGCGTTGGCCCGGTTCCCGTTTCGTGCCAGTGCGATCCAATTTTTTTCCCATGATACGTCGGTTCGCCGATGTGCCCGCGCGCGACGAGCAGCCTCGCCGGGACGTGGGAACGAGTAAGAAAGAGCCCTGGCACACATGCCAAGAAACGGTACACCAAGAGGCGCCTCCCCGAGCATATGTCCCTCAAGAAAGAGCGAGGAAGACAGAGAGAGGGAGAGAGAGAGGGAGAGAGAGAGAGAGAGAGAGAGAGAGAGAGAGAGAGAGAGAGAGAAGTAAAAAAAAGATGCACATTTTTATTAAGATTCCTATGCAACTGGAGAGATGGAAGAGCTTTTGCTCTGACGAGTACAATCGGTGGCAAAAACAAGAAAATAGCTGACAGCTATTTTGGCGATTAAAAAATTCGTTCGCAAAAAAGATAGAATTTTTTAGATGCGTTATTGAAAAATATGGAATTTTTTAGATACGTTATTGAAAAAAAATCCACTTGAAAATAAGTCAAGTCAAAATA